>JASAUF010000044.1:1800000-2021005 GCA_030180095.1 Magnolia changhungtana
GCATGGGCTCCACTTGCACAATCTAACCAGTCTAGTTGTATTGGAAACTCAAATTACCATTGGTGCATAGGATCCATAGGCTATTCATGGTGGGACGACTGTAATCCGAGGATCAGATTGTATGGCTTTCTTAGTGTCACTTGAACAGTGGGAGGGATTGGATGAATGGTCTGGATTGATTCATTTGATTAGCATTGTAACTTAAAAACTGAGGGAAGCAGATTGCCTTCCCAGTGACTCTTAGCGTACAGAGTAAACTTTGTGGGCCTACCATGATTCATATATTTTATCTACTATGTCTATCCATTTTACCAAATAATTTTTGGGCTTAAGCCCAAAAATAAAGCATATCCAAAGCTCATGTGGACCGCACCACAAGAAACAGTGTGATTTGAACATTTACCATTGAAAAATTCTTGGGACCACAAAAGTTTTGGATCAAGCTGATATTTGTGTTTTTCCTTTATTCATGTTTGTACGATCTTATAAATAGTCTGGGTAAACATCATTGTGGGCCCTAGGAAGGTTTCAACTTGGAAATCATTATTCCCACTATTTCCCTATGCAGTTGTGGTCCACTTGAGCTTTGGATATACTTCAATTTTGGGCTCAATCCTAAAATGAGCTGGAAAAATGGATGGACAGCATGGATAAACCACAAACATTCACGGCGGGCCCAACAGTGTTTGCTAGTACAATAAAGCCTACTAAGTTATTCAGTACTCGATCCCATTTCAAAACTATATATGAATGTTTTTGTTTGTATTTTCATTTAGAGATTATTATTATTATAACGAGAAATGCATATGAAAGATCTAGGATGGTTAACAGTCAGGTTCCCTCCAAGATGTGTTTCAGCAAGAAAATCAAGTTGGCTCAGGCCCACCCATCAGGTGGGCTACACATTTGCCAGAACTCTGAACTGCTGGCTACAATTTTCTATCCGTTTGACATTCTATTCATATTTGGCTCAACAGATGAGTGAACAGTCTATTGTAGGCTAAACAACACTCACCTTCGAGCCTGCTTGATGAGAGGCCAAGCCGTTCAATCTGAAATGATTCATTAGTTCTAGAAGGTGTGGCAAATAGAGTGGGCTTGGGTGAAGCATCCAGCCTATATCCACATACTACACTTTAGCCCAGCCCATTAGCTAAGTAATTTCTCTCTGGCCCGTCCAGGCACGCATGTGAAATCTCAGCCCAACAATGAAAAAATACTCTATTTTAATGAAAACCGTGTGGGCCCTACCTTCGAAGTGGGCAGTCTAGCATGCTGGCTCACTTTGAATGTGGGTCATTCATCATTAAGGGGCTGACTTTTAATGTGGACCGTCTATTATGTGGGCGTGTTTATTCATTTCACAAGATTATTTTAAGGTACACAGCAATGTTTATTAGTCATAAAACCTGTTCATAAGTTGACACTAACAGGATGGAGGGAAAACACAAAACATCACCTTATCTAAAACTACTGAGGCCTCAGCAAGTTTTCAATTGTGTGGTGAACTCGACGTGAACTTTGGATATGGTTCATGGTTTAAAATGATCTGGCAAAATAGATGAAGGGCATGGACACAACAAAAACATCACTCGGTGATGTTTTGGCATCTTATTTTAGGGTGTGGTCCCAAAAAATTAAGAAGGTAAAAAATTTCAGATGGACCACACCACAGGAAATAGTGCTCATTGGATGTTTATTATTAAAAATTTTCTTAAGGTCTACTGTATTGTTTGTTGACCATCCAAGCTGTTGATCAGGTCCAATAGACTTGGATGAAAGGAAAATATAAATATTAGCTTGATCCAAAACTTTTCTGACCCACAAAAATTAAGCTGATAGTTGTGTGGTCCGTGTGACCTTATCAACAGATTAGATGATAAGTAAACATTTTAGTGGCCCTCAAAAAGTTTTTAATGGTGGGCATTTAATCAACAGTATTTCTTATGGTGTGGTCCACCTGACATTTGAATCTACTGAATTTTGGACTCATTGAATATAATACAAATACTTCATGCACGGTGGGCTGTTAGCCAAGGATCTACCGACCCGGGTGGATGTGGGACTTATTGGGTATGTTTTTCAAAAGATATTATGATCTCTGTCAACTTCACAAAGGGATGATGACAGTTCCCTCTAACCCCTTGTAATTACCATACAATGGGAGTCTGCCTGACCCCAGTAATTTCCATCAACGTGGCCCAATGAAAGGACCGCACTGTCTTGGGTGAGCACTCTCTATTGGATGGTGCTGTGTCCTACCATCATTTATGTGTTTATCCGGCACGGATGGGAGTGGATTAGGTAAGACCCCGGACTCACCCAAGACGTACGCTACAGCACTTACCGTGGGCCATGTCCTAACATGATCTGAAAAAATGGATGGATGGGATGGATTTCTCACAGAAATCACAGTGGCCGAAAAATCCTGTCAAAGGCTTTCGCTAGCAAAAATGGTGTACCTTCCCTGTACGTACCTGATCAATCTGATATACTATTGGTCATTTTTTATAAACTTCCAAATGTGTGTGGATCAGCTGTCAATGGTCTGGAAGGAAAGGAATTACTTGAACTCAGGTTGCGGTTGAACTTGATACACAGGCACTCAGAAATTGTACACGTGGCATACATTAACTCAAATAAAATAACAGGATTATGCAGCTCACTGTGGTAAAGTTACAATCCCAATGTCAGACTGGTTGAACTATCCTAACCTCTGATTCCTGGACGCTTGTTCATAGAAATTAATAGGATTGATAAATTCTTTTTTATTTTTAATCATCGAATAAGTATCCACCAATATGATAGTTAGATAATCGAATAAGCTTAATTTTTGTTCAGTATACATCTACATCAGATACCCTAATTTGGACAGTTTAATTTGACTACATGTATGCCTTGTGTGCAGTGTATGCATTTTCTAGGTAATTACCAAGTGCCTGGTTATCATCCAACACACGCTGCAAGAGTATCAAAGTTTTTCTCGGCAAGGGTGTAATGAATTGGGATCCTGTACAATTTAATTAGACCACATCTTCACACTGTATTTTAATTTAACAATGTCAGTGATAACATGGATCCACCGATCAATATACAGTAAAGCAGTATTTTCCAGGAAGCGGACTATCTCGGACATATCAATGGGGGTATCCCTTGTGACGGTGTTGTGGGCTTATTATGGTGAATGTGTTGTGTTCCGCCCGTCCATCCATATAGCCCATTCATTTGAGGGCAATATCCGAAAAAAGAAGTAGATTCAAAGCTCAAGTGGAGCCCACCACAAGAAACATTGGTGATTGAATGCCTATTATTAGAAACTTTTTGTGGGCCGTAAAAGTTTTGGATGAAGCTGATATTTGTGTTTTCCCTTCATCCAGTTATGCTTATGCGTGACCTAGTGAACAGGTTGGATGACAAATAAACATCTCAGCAGGCACTACAAAGGTTTCAACGGTGGTGTCATCATCTCCACTATTTCCTGCGGTGGAGTTCACTTCAGCTTTGGATCTGTTTCATTTTTGGGCTGAGCTGACAAAATAGATGGACAACAATGATATAAAACACACATCATGGTGAGTCCCACAGTGCCACAAATATGAGAGGTCACCACGAATCTTGTCACAAATAATATGGTGGGCAGGCTTTTGGAAGCTAAAGTCCATATAGGCCTGGCGATGGCAGGCTTTGATTAGATAATATGGTTGCCTTTGGAGAATGACCAGTTAAAGCATGATTGAAAGTTATTTGAATGCATTCTCGACTGGGCCATCTTGGACAGTGGCATGCTCTGTAGTCATTGTAAACAGTGAAAAAACAGAGAGGAGCAGAAAGATTTTCTGTATTTGAGACAATCCAAAGGGGTTGAATATATAGAGATTATAGTCATCCATCTAAGGAAAATAATAAAATCAGAATCCTCTACCTATGGAAACGAACTATACAAGGTATACAAGGCATGAGAGCCTATCTAATATCTCCCCTCAAACTAATGCTGGTCATCGACAAGTAATAGTTTGCCGACTAGAAATGAGTGACGTGCAGAAATGAGGGACTTGGTGAGAATGTCAGCAATCTGATCATGGGACGCAACATGTGGAAGAGAAATGAGCCCAGACTGAAATTTCTCACAGATAAAGTGACAGTCGACTTCAATTTGCTTCGTCCGTTCGTGAAAAACCGGGTTAGAGGCAATCTGAATGGCACTTAGATTATCGACATGGAGTGGAGTGAGATTCTGCAGAGGAATGCCCAAGTCAGAAAGAAGTCCATGTAACCAGACAAGCTCACTACACGCAACGGACATCGCCCAATACTCAACTTCTGTGCTCGATTTGGAAACAGTGGCCTGCTTCTTACACTTCCAAGAGATGAGAGAAGTGCCCAGAAAAACACAGTACCCAGTGATAGATCTTCGTGTGAGAGCGTAACCGGCCCAATCAGCATTCGAATAAGCACGAAGGTCCAGAGTCATTGTGGAGGAGAAGAATAGTGATCGATATAGAGTTTCACGTAGGTACTGTAGGATGCGCAACACCGTAGTCATATGAAGAGTCCGAGGAGCAGAAACAAACTGACTGATGACTTGGACAGTGTAGGCAATATTAGGGCGCGTCATAGTTAAGTAAACCAGACTCCAACCAAACGGTGGTATAAGTCAGACTGCGCAAGGAGATCACCATCGTCATAACCATATTGAGCGTTAAGTTCTAAGGAAGTCTGAACTATCTTTTGATCCGCCAATGATGCTAAGGCAAGAAGATCCTTGGTATATTTAATCTGGCTGACCAGGATCCCCCGTTTAGAACGTGAAATTTCAAGCCCAAGAAAGTATGTTAGATGGTCGAGGTCTTTCATCTTGAGTGATAATTGCAGAACTTCCTTTAAAGCCGAGATGCCAGTAGCATCGCTACCAGTCAGAAGTAGGTCATCAACATAGACGAGAACAATGACAATTCCACGAGCAGTGGTGTGCAAAAATAAGGATGGGCCATGACTACTTTGAGTAAAGCCAACACCTGTAACAACATCGTGAAAGCGTTGGAACCATGCCCGAGGTGTCTTTTTTTTTTTTGATAAACCGGTATTCATATATATCATTCTGAACAAAACTTACATTTTTGGGTCTTCCCAGGAAAAAAAGGACCTGAGGAAGACTTATCGTAATAACATCCGGGCCATTCGGATCTGAAAACCAAAAAAACAGGCTCACAACTAAAAGGAAACTAGAAAAACACTACCTCTCCCTGGTGTTTCCTAGACCCACCCTATCTAAGAATATAAGTCCACGCACTTGTTAGGGAAGCTCGGCCCACGAACTGCTACAGAACCGAAATTGGGACAGACTCCCATCGCGGGCTAAAGCATCGGCCGGGGCGTTGCCTTCCCTGAAAATGTGCTGAAACTCTATCTGCCCACGAAGTCGAAGCTTCTTCGTCCTTGTCATCCAACTTCTCCATTTCCAACCAAGGCTGAAGTTCTCTTTAAACACCTTGATCACCAATTCAGAATCCGATTCTACTATTACCTTAAAAAAACCTTTCTCTATACACATCACTAGGCCATCATGAGTTGTGCGCACCTCAGCCCCAATGTTAGACATCACCCCATATCCGAGAGAGAAAGCGAATATGAATTGACCTTTGTCGTTTCTACAGACTTCGCCTCCCCCTGCCAGACCTGGGTTACCTCTAGAAGAGCCATCCACATTCACTTTGACCCATCCAACAGGTGGTCTATTCCAAGTAACTATAGAGTGACATCCCTTGCTCCGCCTGGGCCAATTTCTAACGGAGGATAACTGATAGAGACCGTACCTGACCAATTGCCCACATCTTTGATTCCCACTCTAGATAGCCACCAGGAGACTCGAGCTATCACTGGACCTGCTGCAGGAGGTTTGCTCTAAAAAACCACCATGTTTCTTGCTTTCCACAATTCCCACCAAATGAAGGCTGGAACTAATTGTATGTCGGTGTGGCGCGAATTGCTGACCGTATAAGCCCTCCTCCATAGCGTAATCCTGGCTTCTACTGTGGAGGCTTGCAAAATGTTGATACCGAAAGTCCTCCCATAATAGTTCCACACTGAAACAGCTATCTCATCATCCAAAAAAAGGTGAGATAGAGACTCACCGGCCGGGCCCTGATCCGATCCCTCTCTGCAGCAGACGCATTTCGAAACTAACTGAATGCCCCTAGATTGAATATCAATTTCCACTGGAACCGAGTTATTGAGTAGTTTTCACACAAACACAGAAATTTTTGGTGGCAACTTCCCGTGCCAAACCCACCTCGCCCAATCTTTCCTAGGAGAATACGTTCTGCTAGCTTCCCATGCTGATTTAACTGTAAATCTTCGTGATAGAGTGAACGGCCACACAGGAGAGTCAAGACCCTCTGATAAGCAGTAACCCCCTTGAAAAATATTATCTACTACCTGTTGAGGAAGCATTGAAAAGACCACCGATGGAGGGAGAGGGCCAGCCAGGCCTAAAATTTGATTCACCTTCAACGTCCTGTTTAAGGCCATACAAGGCTTTCTTTAAGTGACATACTTTATTGTCAGAGATTAAAGAGCTAGGAGGAGGTTTCAAATATACTATTTCTTGGAGGTCTCTATGAAGAAAAGCATTTTTCACATCCATCTGAGCAAGTGGCCAAGAGCGAACGGAAGATATTGCGAGAAGAGTACGAATAATTTTTATCTTAGCCACGGGAGCGAATGTCTCATCATAATCAATTTCGTATTCCCATTTGTATCCCTGACCGACAAGCCGAGCCTTGTATCGATCCAATGATCCATTAGACTTGAGCTTGATAGAATAAATCCATTTGCTACCAATTAGTTGTTGGTCAGTGGGTCGAGTGACAATGTTTCACGTATGATTATCATCCAATGCCTCAAGTTCTTCTGCCATAGCCTTCTTCCAACAATCATGAGTGGTTGCCTGAGTGTATGAAGTAGGAATAGAGATAGTATCCAGAGTAGCATTCATGACAGACATATAGCATATCAAGCGATCGGGTTCTCGATGTACACGAGCGGAACGACGTATCGAGGTAGGTTCAGGATTTACAACAAGTACAGTAGGTTCGGGTTGAGTAATAGGAGGTGGATCTGTACGTGGTCGATGCGAGTAAACCTACAATGGACGAGGGAGAGTACTCGAGGCAAAAGGAATATCAGGAAAGGTGGTTAGACCAGGAGAGTTTGGGGCGTGCGGAGGAGGAAAAGATATTCTCCTCCTGAGTCAGAGTGGAGAGTTTGAACTGAAACCCGAAATTGAGTCTCCACCATAGAGTGAAATATCTTGAATTTTTCAAAAACCTATGACTTCGAGTGCAGAAAGTAAATCCAGGTGTAACGTATGAAATCATCAATGAATATAACATAGTATCATAAGCCAGAGAGAGACATAATTAGTGAAGGACCCCAGACATCCATATGCACTAGTTCAAACATAGAAGATGATTTTATAGTACTTAGAGAAAAATGAATACACTTACTTTTTGAAAGACAACAAGATGAACAAGAATAATCCAAATATTCTTTATTAAGAGAAACGTTCCCTAATATGCCAGAAGAAAATAACTGAATTAACCGATCGGAATGTAAATGACCCAGGTGAAAGTGCCACAATTTTCACAATTTATTTGTAGAACAATTATCTGATGAAGATGGAGAAAAGAAACAACAAGCCGGAGTGATAGATAGATTAAAGTCCAACACGTACAGACGACCATGCTGCCTACCCATCCCAAGTACCTTCCCCATTGCCAGATCCTGCACAAAATAACAGTTGGGAAGAAATATGACTAAGCAGTTATTGGATGTGAGTTGACCAACTGAAATTAAATTGGAGGAGAGGTTAGGGATATGAAACACATCACGAAGGGTGAAATGACGATGGGCAGAAGGAGAGAAAGTCAATGATCCAACGGACTGAATGGGTAGTCTAGTGCCATCCGAAGTAGAAATAGCCTGGTTTCCGGTATAAGGACGAATGTCATGAAGATGAGATACAACACTAGTCATATGATTGGAAGCACCCGAATCGAAGAAAGGGCCTGAACGATTTGCTGATATACCTGACATACCGGCCGCAGAAAGGGCCTGAACGATTTGCTGGAGCATCGCAGGAGTTAAAGGTGATGAAAGACCTTCACTAGAAATAGTAGATGCAGTATTACTAACAGACGACTCGGAAGAAATAGTGGCAGTAGTAGCAGAAAGAGCACGGCCACGACCACAACCACGACCACCACGTCCACGGCCGAAAGAAGATATATAGGCACGTGTATGGCATCCTAAATACCATGACTAGTCCGTCGACAATAAGCGCACATTCTTTGCATTAAGCGACGATATGACCCATGCACCTTGTTCAGTTGCGACAAGTCAAAGGAGTGGAACCACTGGTTGGTGTAGTGGTGTATACAACAAACACCATATCAGATGATCCCCGAGTTGAGGAAGGAAGAGAGAGAACTTTCAGTCGTTGTTCCTCAGACAATAAATCATTAATAACCGATTTTTTTTAAAGTGATCTATATTTCATTGAAAAGGAAGGAAAACAAGGATTCGGGAGGGTCCGAACAAAAAGTCAGCGGACCACTCCTATCGTGATGAACCTTTACTCTTACAACTATACAAATCAACAAGCCAACAGCAAGAAAGAGCTGGATGAAACAGCGCAATAACTGAATTCAATGAAGGAGTAGGGCTATGGTTCAAGAGAGTAGCCCGACAATGCTCAAATTTCGGACGCAGCTTCATAAGAAACTGTTGAACTTGCGCACTCTCGCGCATAGTTTGGAATATCTTAAAGTTATGAGGAAATGTTGGATCCATCATAGCCATCTCTGTCCAAATTGTGACAATTTTAGAATAAAATAATTAAATACTGTCGTCACCCTGAGTAAGGTTAACGAGATCCTGTTCCATGCGGTATAACCGGGCCGCATTACTCTGTTGATAAATTGTCTGGAGATGCTCCCACATTGCTTTAGCAGTGCGATGAGGTGTGAGGCCAACAACAATGGACCGATCGACCGAATTGAGAATCCAGGTAATAATTCATCCATTGTTCATTTCCCAATCAGCTAATTTGTTGGCATCTGTGGAAGTGGGGATAGTAACAAATCCATCAATTAGTCCCCACAAACCACGACCCTTGAGGAAGTTCTGAAAATGTATTACCCATAGAGAATAGTTGGTACCATCAAAACTATAACGTGAAGACTCTGTACGTGATGAGTCCTTATCCATTGATCTGAAGTAATGTAAAGCACGTAAAGAGTCGCAGCAGAAGAAGGTTTTAGATGTACCTTGCAGAAGAAGGGATTGTAGTTTCTGGATCTGGCGTAATAGCAACAACAACAGGGGTCACTAGATCTGAAAAATCTAGATCTGGAACAGCAACAGGGGTTGCTAGATCTGGAACGAAGTTCGACAACAACAACAGATCGGAGAGTAGAGGGGCGTGCAGTAGGGGTGGTCGGACAAGCAGGGGTGATGCTGTAGGGGTGGTCGGATGAGCAGGTGCGGTTGGACGGCGCTGTAGAGGTGGTCGGACGATGCAGTGATGGTCGGACAATGTTGTAGGGGTGGTCGGACGAGCAGGTGCGGTCGGACGCAGCAGGGATGGAGGCCGGACGCAGGGATGGTCGGATCTGACAGGTGGTGCCGGTTTTGGGTTAGTGAATCTTTGATACCATGTAAACAGTGAAAAAATAAAGAGGAGCTGAAAGATTTTCTGTATTTGAGATAACTTAAAGGGGTTGAATATAGAGATTACAGTCATCTATACAAGGAAAATAATAAAATTAGAAACCTCTACCTATGGGAACGAACTATACACGGTATATTAGCTATATAAGGAATACAAGATATGGAAGGCATGGGAGCCTGTCTAACAGTAATATCCCGCTGGGTACTCAATCTATGTCCTTGTGTAAATGGTGTGCCTTGCAAATAAAATAAATTGATGGGTCGAGGACAAGTACTTAGTTGTCTAAACATTATAACTCCACGTCAATTACTCACATGGGTGTGATGGTTCACATACATCCATTCATATAGAATAAATGGTGTAAATAGAAAATACCCTAGGGCTAGGCATAATAGGACTTTGAGTGGATTTGTTGGCTCACAAATCTTATAGTAAATATATGGTTTGTTAATTGCATGAAAAGATTCAGCATGTGGGTCCACATGATTCTATTATTGAGAGTAGTTGATAAAGTTCTCACCAAAATTGAGTTAACTATGGTTAGGATGGTGTCTGGTCAAGTCTGACTCTCAATTGGGAGATCTTTTTTTCAGAGATTCAAACATGGTTCGAAATTAGAGTGGCAATAGGTTTTGCTAGGCCAGGCTAGGTCCTTGAACTGCACGAACACTTAAAACTTGTAGCATATAATGCATTTACATAAAAGGTCAGGTATATTAAAATCAATTTAGCTTAGCCCCACCTGCAAAATTGATTGAGCCATGCGTGGGAGGCCACATTTGGTCCATAAGCTCAGATAGTAGTTCCATGCTCAGCCATAGCTAGGTTAGGCTTGTTGGGTCGTGTCGGGTTAGGTCCGCTGCCCAACCTGTTGCTACTCTTTGCTCAAAATGGTATTTATATCCATTCTTTGGATATGGAAAAGGCTAACACCATCAAAACATGCATATAGGTTGTCACAATCTAGGCCTTGATTTTGAGTTGTTGCCAGGGCCTGTTTGCCCCGAGAAATTTAGAACTTTTGGTTTTAGTTGGCCCATGTCGGCCTAGCCCATTAATTGCCTTGTCAGCGTATGAACTGGGTCATGAATCAGACCATGAATTAAAATTAGTTCAAGCTCAATATTCAATACAAATAATTGATGGCAAGGATGTTCCCTTTGATTGATTTTCAACTAAGAGCCATAAATGATTGTTGAGTTTCCACATTTCAGTTACTGGTGACAACAACCTTTTCATCAGGCACAGGTTATCCAAACTTGCTTAAATGGTCATGGATATTTTGGGGTCTTCAATTTGTGTAGAGGGGGTCGAAACCATTCATGTAATGAGCCTCACAAATCCACCAGATCATGGGATTTGGGCTGTAGAATTTATTGCCTTTTATGGTTGAGTATGAACCTAGCTATATTTTCTTTCCTTAACTGTTTAGTTGGTGGCCATGCCTATTGAGGGAGCCGGAAAAGTTCTTAGTTATTTTTTTGTGTGTATGGGCCACCTTCAATGGGACAGATAATTTTGGTGGCTTAAACCATTGAATGGCGAGCCCCATCATAAGGATTGTTATTTGCAACTGCACATCTATATTCACCTAATAGAAAAGCTCCGTATGTAACCACATAACAAATATTTGCAAGATCTAGAATGATAATCCCACAGGCCCCTAGGTGGACCATCAATGTGAACTGTTGGCTATTCTATTCTAACTGATTCTTATTATGTTCCTATTGGCCCTTTGAATGAGAGTAGATTAATAGCTAAATTTTGTGGTAATTAATGTTCACTGTGTGGCCTGGTTGATTAATGTTTTGGTTCGCACAAATGCAACACATCGTACATTTACTACACTTGTGTAAGATTGGACAGGCTCTTCAGGCAATCATTGTTGTTTAAATTATGTGCACATAAAAATCAGGCAAATATGATAAGTAGGTGGCCGACACATGACAGACATTTACCTACTTTCCAATCTCTTAATCATTTATTTAGTTTTTACAGTTGTGGTCCATCTAATGATCTCATAGGCTTGGCATCTATGTCATTGGATTGCTAGTTGAGAGGCTCTAATCCCACATTCATGTGCCTCATTTTCCACCAGCGAGGCGGCTGCACATTCAAAGGGCACTTGAGAAACTATTCACCGGACATGCATGTTACATTATATACACCGTTGAAGCATAAGACTTCTCTCTTCAAGAATTGGGAGTGGGCATTTCCAAACCATTCAACCCACATTAGCTCTCATGGATGGACCATGTCTCCAAATATCCCACAAATCTTACGTGAATGTTAAACAATCCTACCTGGCCGAATTGATTCCAATTGTATATCCCACTAATGTGTGGATGAGCCTGATTTTTATTTCATGTGATTTTCATGGTAGGGCTCACTGTCTCCATGGTGCCGATGCCGTGCACAAGTGGCGCCTGTCAGCCAGAGAGATGGCACTGGACCATAAATTATGGTACCTTGATGTATCTGATCAATTTTGACAGACAACCAGTCATTTTTCTTTTCCTCATGTTATCATTGCACATGGCTCAGCTATCCTCATACTAGCTTTCAATTGTGGAAAATTTTGTTTAAAAGGGATTTGATTAACATTATTGTTTGTTCCACACAATTTAAAAACTGGTGGAGTATTCTTGAATGTATACATGCTATTAATAAAAGGGTAGCTTAAGAAATGCTAACCACTCATTTTAGGTCCATTGGAAGTAAAGTAGAAAAGTATAGTCACTTGACAAGAAAAATCTTGTTTCACATCTCTTTGATTGCCTATCCTATTCTCAATAGAAGTCCTTATTTTGTAATAACTGATCAAGAAATTCTAATCACTCATTTAGTATCAATTAGAAGTAAAGTCAAGAAGTATATTCGCTAAATATGAAAAATCTCATTTTGCATCCCTTTCATTATGTCCTATTCTTTAGAAAGTCATTGTATTGTAATAATTCAAGAAATGCTAACCACTTATTTAGTGTCCATAGGAAGAATAGTCACCAGAGAAGGAAAAAAAAAAAAAAAAAAATCTTATTTCATATTTCTTTTATTACCTGTCATGTTCTTCCAAAAAGTCCTTGTATTGTAATAGGTCAAGAAGTGCTAACCACTCATTTAGTGTCCATGGTGAGCAGAAAAGTATGGTCATCGGAGTAAAAAGTCTCATTTCACATCTCTTTTATTATGTCCTAATCTTCATAGAAGTCCTTGTATTGTGCGGAAGATCAAGTGGAATACGAAACTAGCTTATAATTCTAAGTTATGAGTAAGATAATATAGCTTTCTAAGATATAGAGATGACTCTTCCTACGGACCGATCTATAGCTCAAGTGGTAGACTAAGTGAAAAACATTGAGGTTTTGTCATCGATTCCCAAAATCACATGCAAATCACTAACCACTTGGGTTCCAGAAATCACAATTTCTATTTTAAGAAATCACCATCTTTTATGTGACTATAACCTTCAGCTCTAATATCAATTCACTAATTGAAAAATGATAACTAAAGCATGTACAACGAAGTATAAAAAATAAAAATAAAATTGCAGATGCATGGCCTTAGCTATGTGAAGCTCCTTCATTAAAAGGGACCTTTCATCAAAAAATAACTTTTATACTGTATTGAAATATACTTCTTACCACTTTCACAACAAATGTTAATCCTACACTTTCTCTTTTCTACTCTACTTTAGCCTATACTTATAAACAACCTATTTATTATAAGAAGTAAACTATTAATTACAAGTATACCTTTTTCTATATAATTCTTTTTATATCTATCCCTATGCATATAAAGTTATCTTTTCATATTCCTAAAATTTTTAAATACATGAGTTGACATAATTATTTTATTTAAAATTAATTTTCAACAGAACTAAATGTGATAAACATATGCAAGATCTAGGTGATTGGATTATGTTATGCCTAAATTGGCCAATCCCTGCCGTTAAGAATTCTGCAACTTGTCCATCATGTGTCCACATGGGCAAGTTCATTTTCTCATATCCATCTATATTGGCAATTTCACTCCTTGGGGCTATGGTTTTAATATTCTTCGGAGGCAGGTGCAACCCAATGAATCGACTTGAAACTGACGGGACCTGGTGATGCACGGCATAGAATTCAGTAACCACGCTCCTTGGCAGACACGTTAGTGTTGGGAATGGACCAGTTTAAGAGACAAACATGATCATCCATCAATTCAGTGAGCAAACAATCCCATCTATTAAGAATCAGGGCCAATGTGGAAAATTCCACGACGATGAGTGGTTTGTATCAAGATCACGTTCCGTGGAAATTTCAGTCCGTCCAAACGGTTGACCCAATTGTCAACGAGTCACCACCATTTTTCTAAAGTTGGTTGCGTACCGCAAGGTTTTTGAGCCTGACGTTACATATAGTCCTTGCCAACAACGGACACCGCTCATTTAGGTGGATTCCTGAATGTGACTCACTGTGATGTATGTTTCATATATCCACGCCGTCCATCCATATAAAGAGATCATTTTAAGATATTAGCCTAAAAACACAGCAGATTCAAATCTAAAGTGGACCACGCCACAGGAAATAGTGGTGATTGACCATTAAAAACTTCCTAAGAACCGTAAAAGTTTTGGATGAAATTGATATTTGTGTGGCACTTTCATCCACGTCTTTGTGACTTTACCAACCGGTTAGATGGAAAATAAATATTCCAGAAGAATTTTTTAACGGTGTCCCTTCAATCATCAGATGGATTTGGATTTGATGTATTTGGTTACTACTATAAAATGATCTGAAGAAATAGTTGGACGATGTCGATATAAGAGGTGGACCCATAACATGGGATGCACGGAAGCCACGTCAGCCAGTAAATAACTTTAGATGGGCAAGCGGTTAGCCTGCAACCACCTACCTCCGCTTTGGCCGGAGACTCGAGTCCACCGTGGTGGATGTGTTTAATCCACGCGGACTATCCTTTCACTAAACCCTTCAAAGGGTCCACAGCGATGTTTATGACTCATTCAACTTATTCATAAAGTGACACTGACCTGAAGGGAAAACACAATTACGGCTTACCGGAAACTTCGATAGCTCCACATAGGCCTGCCACCATGAATGTCAGTGGTGTTGGGTGACCACACAATCGACCTCCATGAAAAACTTCAAAACAGTGAAGGTACGTAGATTAACGGTCTCAGATGTAATCAACACCATTACATATGAGGTGGGATCTAATAGAGACACCAGCACATGAAAGTAGGGGCATTTTAGTCTTAAAAAAATAAATTTAGGTAATCTTTCAAAGAGTTAGGATCCCTTTGTGGCCGATCTTGATGCATGTATCTAATATCAACGCCATCCATCTGTTTCTCCTGATCATTTAGTATTTACCCAAAAAATGCATAAGATAAAAATCTCAGGTGGACCATACCACAGGAAACATTTCTGATTAAGCAACCATTATTAAAAACTTTGTGGGACTCATAAAATTTTTGGATCAAGCTGATTTTTGCGTGGTCCCTTCATCGGGTCATGTATGACCCTATCAAAAGGTTGGATGGTAAATAAACATTCTGGTAGCCGCCAAGAAGTTTTTAATAGTAGTATCTAATTACCACTATTTCCTGTGGTGCGCTGTGCCTTACATTCTGCAAAATTTTATAAGGCTACCTGAAAATTTGGATCGTGGGGGGCTTGACCTGAAAATTAAAACAGATCAGAAAATCAAGTAGACTACACCGCAAAAAGCAGTGGGGGATTGGACGTGTGTGACCTTATGAACAGATTGGATGGAAAATAAACTTTACGGAGGGCCCTACGAATTTTTAATGGTAAGAATTATTGTCTGCACTGCTATTTGTAGTGTGGTGTAATTAAGTTTTAGATAGGACTCATTTTTTGGATCATGCTCTAAAATGATCTAGCCAAATGAATGAACGGTATAGATATAATAATGATTAAATACATTATCGTGGAGCCCATGTAATTTTGATTGCCTTTGAACCGTTGGTATGACTGGGAGCTCGAGGAGTGTCAGCGCTTGTCTTCTCACGACACGTACCCACACCACCAGGTCGGTGGTTTGTGGTACACCAGCCAATCCCTTCTTTATATTATAAGGCGTGAACTGACAGAGATCATAATATTTTTCGAAAGCACTCAATTCCTGTGCAAAGGTGATACCTGATGAGTCGCCCTTCAAATTACACATACCAGTTCAACCATGGGGTTAAATCCCTCCAATTGAGATTTTATTATGCATTCAAAAAAATTTAATCCCTTAAAAGCTCAAGTGGGCAACAGATGAAAACACTGACATTTTATAAATTATACATTCAACAAGTGGTGACCACCTTTAAGGTCATGACTATTTTACATATGTGACTCAATTGTTCTTGGACCGATCATTTCATTGGTTTGGATTAATAGGAACTGGATCGCTTCCTACCCCACCCGTCTCTAGCCAGGAACAGACAGATCAATCTGTGTGAGGCCTACCATGATGTATTTGTTTATCCACACCGTTCATCCCTTTTCTCAGATATTTTCAGGTTTAGGCCTAAAAATAAGGCAGATCCAACGCTTAAGTGAACCACACCAAATAGTAAGCTTGGGTTGCATTAAATACAAGTCATCTTTGGTTGCATTAAATGCAAGATTCATATGTGATGTGGTCCACTTGGGTTGGATCTATCTATTTTTGTGCTGATAATTTAAAATGATATGAGAAAAGGGATGGACAGTAGATAAACAAATATATGCTGGACTTTTTTTTTGGGCTAGCTTGTTAGTACACACCCATGTCAGTACACACACTCCATGTTAGCCACCCCCGCTAGGTATCCATACCAAGACCTCAAGTGTTGAAACGAGGTATCTCCACTCAGTCTGCCAGTTGAGCTATGGATCTGGGTGTTATGCCGGACTTCTTGAGCAGTAAATGCCAGGCCCAAAAGCCCAAGGTAAATCCTACTCCCATGGCAACATAAAACTAAAGCATTTCACACTCATCTCCACCATTTTCTACATCACCACTAACAAGCCGACCTTGAGATGTATCATGGCCACCACATTTTTCCGTAGGTGGAAATCTGGAGTTGATGGTTGCCGATATAAATTGATGGATCGGCAAGTGTCTGGAGCTGGTCGTCCTATGGAATTCTCCCTGTCAATTTGTCATTCAACAAGTTCGAGTAACACTCAAATTAGACATGGTTTAGTCCCTACTAATGGTTCAGTGGTAAACTGTGCGGTTGGACATTGAGGTCATGAGTTTGAGTGCCATGTTGAGTACTTACTCTAAGATTTTTATTTTATTTATTTATTTTGTCTTCTGTTCAATTTTCATGGTGATGAGATTCTTGAAACTTAAAAGGAATTGAGCCAGACAAACAAATTTTGCCACATCAAGGACTCGAAGTGAAGTTAGGTTTCAAAGTTGTGTCAACTCCCAAAACCAGATGGGCATGATATCAGTAATGGATGAATTGGAGTTATCTGAGTAAATGCGCTTTTGTGTTGGTAGCAGGGGTGGAAATTAAGGAAATCATGTGAAAGATCTAGGATGGTCAACAGTCAGGTTCACTCGAAGATGTGTTGCAGCCAAAAAATCAAGTTGCCTGATGGGTGGGCCACACATGTGTAAACTGCGTGCTGGCTACATTTTCCTATCGGTTCAATGTTCTATTTATATTTGGCTCAACAGATGAGTGAACAGTCTGGATTGTATGCCGAATAACACTCACCCTCGATGAGTGGCCAAGCCATTCAGCCTGAAATGATTCATCAGTTCTCGAAGGCATGACAAATAGAGTGAGCTTGGGTGAAGCATCCAGCCCATATCCACATTCTACACTCCAGCCCAGCCCATGAGCTAAGTAATTTCTCTCTGGCCCGGCCAGGCACATAAGTGAAATACTCAGCCCAACCATGTAAAAATACTCTACTTTAATGTGGACCATCCATCGTGGGGGCCTTACCTTCGAAGTGGCAGTCTAGCATGCTGGCTTACTTTGAATGTGGGTCATTCATCATTACGGGCTGACCTTTAATGTGGACCGTCCATTATATGGGCATGTTTATTCATTTCATAAGATTATTTTAGGGTACAAAACAATGTTTATTAGTCATACAACCTGTTCATAAGGTGACACTAATCAGATAGAACTTTTGAAATAAAAATCGAAAGGTACAAAATATGAATATCTAAAACTAGTTTACAAATGTGAAATTGGAAGTTTTCAATTGTAGCATATGGTGTAATAACAGTCTAATTCATGGAACTTTGGATATAATAACATGGTTTAAAATCTCCTAAAACCTAGGACCAAAACAGATGAATTAAAGGGCTCAAACAAAACAAACATCACAAAAGCCTGCATGAAGTCCTAAGGCCCCAGAGGAGAGATCGGTGATTTTGGCATCTTATTTTATTGTGTGCTCCCAAAAATTAAGAAGGTAAAAATAATCAGATGGACCGCACCACAGGAAATAGTGCTCATTGGACGTCCATTATTAAAAATTTCCTAAGGTCCACTGTAATGTTTGTTGACCATCCAACCTGTTGATAAGGTCCAACAGACTTGGATGAAAGGAAAATATAAATATCATTTTTTTTTTTTTTTTTTTTGAACCAAGATCTTCTATTTCAATTCCAGCAAAATTACAGGAGCGCTTAGTTTCGGGCAGCAGAAAGCCAGGCACGTAATGTTTGTTGACCAAAATTGATAAAAAAAAAAAAAAAGGAAAAAAACCTAGGCTGCCTAGTCAGCTTGATCCAAAACTTTTGTTGGCCACGAAGAGGTTTTTAATGAGTATTTGTCACTTTCCTGTGGTGTGGTTCATATGAAATTTGTATCTTCTTCATAGTTTGGACCACAATATAAAGTAAGCTGTAAAAACAGATAGATGCAATGGATATATAATACATAAATCAAGGTGAGCCCTACAGTCACCCGCATTGCCTGTTTTGGGTAGCAGCCAAGTTACACTCACCACCACCACCGCACTTGTGGGTCCAACAGAGGCGCACATGGAAGTTGGGCCATTTTGGTCCCATGAAAAACAAAAGGTCCAATAAGGTAGTTAGCGAGTTGTTTTAGGACTCAGCTTTTTGGTGGATTCTTGTGCAGCCCACCTTGATGTATGCTTCTTATATCCATGCTGTCCATCTCTTTCACCATATTATTTTAGTCCTCGCACTAAAATTTTAGCAGATACAAATATCAAGTAGACCACACCACATGAAACAGAGGTAATTGACACATGAAACAGACGTTCTGGTAAATATTTGTGTGGTCCATCTGTGTGATCTTATCAACAGATTAGATGAGAAGTAAACATTTTAGTGGCCCTCAAAAAAGTTTTTAATGGTGGGCATTTAATCAACATTATTTCCTGTGGTGTGGTCCACTTGACATTTAAATCTGCTGAATTTTGGACTTAATGCCATAAAATGAGCTGAAAATATGGATAGACACGTGAATATAATACAAATACTTACGGCGGGCCGTCAGCCTGGATGTGGGACTCATCGGGTATGTTTTTCAAAAGATATTATGACCTCTGTCACATTGGATAATGACAGTGCCCTCTAACCCCCTGTAATTACCATACAATGGAGTCTGCCTTACCCACTGTAATTTCCATGAAGGTGGCTCAACCCCCTGTAAGGACCACTGTCTTGGGTGATCCTCACTGGCTTGGATGGTGCTGTGTCCCCACCATCATTTATGTGTTTATCCGGCACGGATGGGAGTGGATTAGGTAAGACCCCCGACTCACCCAAGACGCTACGTACAGCACTAACTGTGGGCCATGTGATCTGAAAAAAATGGATGGATGAGATGGATTTCTCACAGAAATCACAGTGGCCCCACCTAGCTTCCCAGTGGCAGGAAAATCCTGTCAAAGGTTTTCGCTAATTTGTACGGTAGCAAAAATGGTATACCTTTCCTGTACGTACCTGATCAGTCTGATTTACTATTGGTCATTTTTTATAAACTTCCGAATGTGCATGGCTATCTATCAACAGTCTACAAGAAAAGCAATTACTTGAAATTCAGGCTGCGGCTGAACTTGATACACAGGCACTCAGAAATTGTACACATGGCATACATTAATTCAAATAAAATAATAGGATTATGCAGCTCACTGTGGTAAAGTTACAATCCCAAGGTCAGACTGGTTGAACTATCCTAACCTCTGATTCCTGGACGCTTGTTGGTGGTTAGATAAACAAATATGCTTAATTTTTGTTCAGTGTACATCTATATTGGATACCTAATTTGGACAGTTTATTATAGTAGATGCATTAATTGTGTCCCGCCATCCATCTATATTGTCGGCTCATTTGAGGGCATGATCCGAAAAAAGAAGCAGATTCAAAGCTCAAGTGGAGCCCACCACAAGAAACAAAGGTGAATGAATGCCTACCATTAGAAACTTTTTGTGGGCCATAAAAGTTTTGGATGAAGCTGATATTTGTGTTTTCCCTTCATCCAGTTATGTGTGACCTAATGAACAGGTTGGATGGCAAATAAACATCTCAGCACGCACTACAAAGGTTTCAATGGTGGTGTCATCATCTCCAATGTTTCCTGCAGTGTAGTTCACTTCATCTTTGGATCTGTTTCATTTTTGGGATGAGCTGGCAAAATAGATGGACAACAATGATGTAAAACACACATCATGGTGAGTCCCACAGTGCCACAAATATGAGAGGTCACCATGAATCCTGCCACAAATAATACGGTGGGCAGGTTTTTGGAAGATTGGTACTACCCTTACTTCTTCTTCTCTCTCTTTTTTTTTTTTTTTAAAAAAAATTTTTTAATTTTTTTTAATTTTTTTTAATTTTTTTAATTTTTTTTTTAATTTTTTTTTTTTTAATGTTAGCTTGTTAGTACACCCACTGTCAGTTCTGAAGTCCATATAGGCCTGACGATGGCAGGATTTGATTAGATCATAGGGTTGTCATTGGAGAATGACCAATTAAAGCATGATTTAAAGTTATTTGATGGCATTCTCAACTGGGCCATCTTGTACAGTGGCTGCAGTCATACCCAGCTGGGCACTCAATCTATGCCCCTATGCAAATGGTGTGCCTTGCAAATAAAATAAATTAATGGGTCCAGGAGGTACTTAGTTGTCTAAACATTATAATCCAACATCAATGAATCACACCGGTGTGATGGTTCACATACATCCATTCCCATAGAATAAATGGTGCAAATAGAAAATACCCTAGGGCAGGGCATAATAGGACTTTGAGTGGATTTGTTGGCTCACAAATCTTGTAGTAAATATATGGTTTGTTAATTGCATAGAAAGATTCAGCATATGGGTCCACATGATTCTATTATTGAAAGTAGTTGATAGAGTTCTCACCAAAATTGAGTTATTTGTGGTTAGGATGATGTCTGGTCAAGTCTGACTGCCAATTGGGAGATCTTTTTTTCAGAGATTCAAACATGGTTCAAAATTAAGGTGGCAATAGGTTTGCGCTAGGCCAGGCCAGGTCCTTGAACCCGAACACTTAAAACTTGTAGCACATAATGCATTTATGTAAAAGGTCAGGTATATTAAAATCAATTTAGCTTAGCCCCACCTGCAAAATTGATTGAGCCATGCATGGGAGGCCACATTTGGTCCATAAACTCAGATAGAAGTTCCAAGCTCAGCCATAGCTAGGTTAGGCTTGTTGGGTCGTGTTGGGTTAGGTCCGCTACCCAACCTGTTGCTACCCTTTGTTCAACATGGTATTTATATCCATTCTTTGGATATGGGAAAGGATAACACCATCGAAACATGCATATAAGTTGTCACAGTCTATGCCTTGATTTTGAGTTGTTGCCGGGCCTGTTTGCCCCAACAAATTTAGAACTTTTGGTTTTAGTTGACCCATGTCGGCCTAGCCCATTGATTGCCTTGTCAGCGTATGAACTGGGTCATGAATCAGATCATGAATTAGAATTGGTTCAGGCTCCATATTCAATAGAAAGAATTGATGGCAAGGATGTTCCCTTTGATTGATTTTCAACTAAGAGCCATAAATGATTGTTGAGTTTCCGAATTTCAGTTACTGGTGACAACACCCTTCTCATCAAGCACAGGTTTTTTATTTTTTTCAAGAGAGTAATTGTATTGATATGCAACAAAAGCCCAAGGCTATATAGAAGACCATTCAGGAGGGCCAATGAACAAAAGGGGTTGGCTCCCCTATCATGTACCAAAATCTAACAAGAAAATATATTTTGGTCAGAACACCCTTTTCATCAAGCACAGGTTGTCCAAACTTGCTTAAATGGTCATAGATATTTTGGGGTCTTAAATTTGTGTAGAGGGGGTCGAAACCATTCATATAATGGGCCTCACAGATCATCTACCAGATCATGGGATTTGGGTTGCAGAATTTATGGCCTTTTATGGTTGAGCATGAACCTGGTTATATTTTATTTCCTTAGCTGTTTAGTTGGTGGCCACACCTATTGAGGGAGTCGGCAAAGTTCTTAGTTATTTTTTGGTGCATGGGCCACCTTTAGTGGGACAGATAATTTCGACGGCTTAAACTACTGAATGGTGAGCCCCATCATAAGGATTGCTATTTGCAACTGCATATCTATATTCACCTAATAGAAAAGCTTCATATGTAACCACGTAACAAATATTTGCAAGATCTAGAATGATCATCCCATAGGCCCCTAGGTGGACCATCAATGTGAAGTATTGGCTATTCTATTATAACTGATTTTTATTATGTTCTTATTGGCCCTCTGAATGAGTGGATTAATGGCTGAATTTTGTGGTAATCAATGTTCACTGTGTGGCCTGGTCGATTAATGTTCTGGTTCGCACAAATGCAACACATTGTACATTTACTACACTTGTGTAAGATTGGACAGGCTCGTCAGGAAATCATTGCTGTTTAAATTATGTGCACATAAAAATATGATAAGTAGGTGGCCAACACATGACAGACATTTACATACTTTCCAATCTCTTAACCATTTATTTAGTTTTTACAGCTATGGTCCATCTAATGATCTCATAGGCTTGGCATCTATGTCATTGGATTGCTTGTTGAGAGGCTTTGAACCCACATTCATGTGCCTCATTTTCCACCAGCGAGGTGGCTATGCATTCGAAGGGCACTTGAGCAACCATCCACCGGACATGCATGTTACATTAAGTACACCGTTGAAGCATAAGACTTCTCTATTCAAGAATTGGGAGAGGGCATTTCCAAGCTATTTAACCACATTAGCTCTCATGGATGGATCACGTCTCCAAATATCCCACAAATCTTATGTGAATGTTAAACAATCTTACCTGGCCGAATTGATTCCAATTGTATATCCCACTTATGTGTGGATGAGCTTGATTTTTATTTTATTTGATTTTCATGGTAGGGCTCACTGTCTCCATGGTGTCGATGTCGTGCACAAACGGTGCCTATCAGCCAGAGAGATGGCACTGGACCATAAATTATGGTACATTGATGTATCTGATCAATTTTGACAGACAACTAGTCATTTTTCGTATCCTCCTATTGTCCTAGAACAACATGGCTCAGCTATCCTCATATACTAGTTTTCAACTGTGAAAATTTATGTTTAAAAGGGATTTAATTGATACTGTTGTTTGTTCCACACCATTTAAAAACCGGTGGAGTATTCTTGAACATATACATGTTATTAATAAAAGGATAGCTTAAGAAATGCTAACCACTCATTTTAGGTTCATTGGAAGTAAAGCAGAAAAGTATAGTCACTTGACAAAAAAAATCTTGTTTCACATATCTTTGAGTGCCTATCCTATTCTCAATAGAAGTCTTTATATTGTAATAACTCAAGAAATTCTAATAACTCATTTAGTATCAATTATATTAGAAGTAAATTCAAGAAGCATATTCGCTAAATAAGAAAAATCTCATTTTGCATCCCTTTCATTATGTCTTATTCTTTAGAAAAGTCATTGTATTGTAATAATTTAAGAAATGCTAACCACTTATTCAATATCCATAGGAAGAATAGTCACTAGAGAAGAAAAAAAATCTTATTTCATATTTCTTTTATTACCCGTCATGTTGTTCCAAAAAGTCTTTGTATTGTAATAGGTCAAGAAGTGCTAACCACTCATTTTGTGTCCATGGTAAGCAGAAAAGTATGGTCATCGGAGCAAAAAGTCTCATTTCACATCTCCTTTATTATGTCCTAATCTTCATAGAAGTCCTTGTATTGCGTGGAAGATCAAGTGAAACACGGAACTTGCTTATAATTCTAAGTTATGACTAAGATAATATAGCTTTATAAGATATAGATATGACTCTTCCTACGCACCGATTTATAGCTCAAGTGGCAGACTAAGTGAAGATAACCTCATTTCAACATTGAGGTCTCGTCATCAATTCCCAAGTGAGGTGCGGCTAACATTGGGGTGACCACATGTAAATTTTAAATCACATGCAAATCACTAACCACTTGGCTAACCACTTGGGTTCCAGAAATCACAATTTCTATTTTAAGAAATCACCATCTTTTATGTGACTATAACTTTCAACTCTAATATCAATTTGTTAATCGAAAAATGATAATTAAAGCATGTACAGCGAAGTATAAAAAATAAAAATAAAATTGCAGATGCATGGCCTTAGCTATGTGAAGCTCCTTCATTAGAAGGGACCTTTCATAAAAAAAAAAAAAAAAAAAAAACTTTTATACTTTATTGAAATATACTTCTTACCACTTTCACAACAAATGTTAATCCTACACTTTCTCTTTTCTACTCTACTTTCACCTATACTTATAAACAGCCTATTTATTATAAGAAGTAAAATATTAATTACGAGTATACATTTTTCTATAATTCTTTTTATATCGATCCCCATGCATATAATTATCTTTTCATATTCCTAAAATTTTTAAATACATGAGTGGACATAATTATTTTATTTAAAATTAATTTTCAACGGAACTAAATGTTGTAAACATATGCAAGATCAAGATGATTGGATGATGTTCTGCCTACATTGACTAATCCCTGCGTTAAGAATTCTGCAACTTGTCCATCATGTGTCCATATGGGCAGGTTCATTTTCTCATACCCCTCTACACTTTCTTATACCCATCTATAGGTTTAATGAAGTACTGCAAGGATCTTAGACACGTGCCAACAATCACCTCTTCTAAGGTGGCATTTTAAGTTGTGTGAAACCTACCCTCCTCTTACTACTTTCCTTGGACCCATGGTTATAATATTCTTCTGAGGCAGGTGCAACCCAATGAATTGACTTGAAACTGACAGGACCCCGGTGATGCACGGCGTAGAATTCTGTGACCACGTTCCAGACACGTCAATGTTTTAAATGGACCCATTTAAGAGACAAACATCAATTCAGTGAGCAAGGATTCCAAGTCACGGAGATAAAAACAATCCCCAGGAATCAGGGCCAATGTGGAAAGTTCTATGACGATGAGTGGTATGTATCATGTTCACGTTCCGAGGAAATTTCAGTCCGTCCAAACGGTTGACCCAATTTTCAACGAGTCACCACTCCTTTTCCAAAGGTGCATGGTTGCGTAACAAAAGGTTTTTAAAGTATGATGTCGGTCGATCCCTGAATGTAATTCACTGTGATGTATGTTTCTTATATCCAAGCCGTCCATCCATATAGAGAGAGATCATTTTAGCCTAAAAATACAGTAGATTCAAATATCAGGTGGACCGCGCCACAGGAAACAGTGGTGATTGACCATTAAAAACTTACTAAGAGCCACAAAAGTTTTGGACCCAGCTGATATTTCTATGGTCCTCTCCTCCACGTCTTTGTGGCCTTACCAACCGGGTAGATGGTAAATAAATATTCTGGTTGACCTAAGAAAATTTTAATGGTGGGCGGTTAATCACCACTATTTCTTGTGGTGTGGCCAACTTGGTATTCTGTATTTTTTAGCTCCTAACATAAAATGATCTGGAGAAACAGATGGACGACGTGGATATAAGAGGTGGACCCATAATATGGGAACCACGGAAGCCACGTCTGCAGGTAATGGACTTTAGATGGGCACGCAGTTATCCTGCAACCACCGATCTCCGCGTTGGCCGGATACTCGAGTCCACCGTGGTGGATGTGTTTTATCCACGCTGTCTACCTTTGGCCAAACCCTTCAAAGGGTCCACAGCGATTTTTATGACTCATCCAACTTATTCATAAAGTGACACTGACCTCAAGGGAAAACACAAATACCGGCTTACCCGAAACTTCCGGGGCTTCACATAGGCTTGCACATGAAAATGGGGGTATTCTGGTCTTTAAAAAAATAGATTTAGATAATCTACCAAAGAGTTAAGATCCCTTTGTGGCCAATCTTGATCATGTGTCTTATATCAGTGCCACACATCCGTTTCTCTTGATCATTTAGTATTAACCCACGAACAGGGAATATAAAAATATAATGTGGACCACACCATAGGAAACCGTTGTGATTAAGCAACCACCATTAAAAACTTCGTGGGACCCATGAAAGTTTTGGATCAAGCTGATTGTGTGGTCCCTTCATCCAGTCATGTATGACCCTATCAACAGGTTCGATGGTAAATAAACATTCTAGTAGCCCTTAAAAAGTTTTTAATGGTGGGCGTTCAATCACCACTATTTCCTGTGGTGCGCTCTGCCTGACATTTGAATCTGCTAAATTTTTGGCTGGCACATTTTATTAATGATCTGGAAAAACAGATGGACATTGTAGGTTTAATACAAATACACCAATGTGGCCCACACACCAGGTAGAGCTGGGCATCGGACTGAGTCGGATTAGATTGGGTCCAACTTGATTTGGTCCGAAATCTACATGGCCTGACCCGAACCCAATCCGATCCGGGACGGAGTTCGGGACATCTGATTCGAACCGATCCAATGCACGGTTGGCTTGACTCGAACCGAGTCTGACTCGGCCGAGTCGGATCGGGTTGGGTACGATTCGGATCGAATTTTTTAACGGTGAAAATCATTATCCTCGTTGCTATTTTTGGTGTGGTCCATTTGAGCTTTAGTTATGATTCATTTTTTTTTTTTTCAAATGCTCTAAAATAATCACGAAAAATGGATAAACGTTATGGATATAATAAATGCATCATTGTGGGACCCATGTAATTTTGATCTCATTTGAGTCGTTCATTCAACTCGGAGCTCGAGGCGCGACTCCGCTCGTCTTTGCACGGCACGTATCTACGTAACTATGTTGACGTGTTGTGCACGAAAGTGCAGTTGTGCATTGTTGTATTGACGTCAGCAAGTTCTGTGGGTCTGATCGTGAGGTATGTGTTATATCCAAACCGTCCATCCACTTGGCGAGCTCGTATTAAGGCTTGAAACGAAAAATAAGACAAATCTAACTATCAAGTGGACCACACTGAGAAAAGCAGTGGGGATTGAACGTCTACCATTGAAACCCTTTTTGGGGTCACAGAAGTTTTGGATCAATTTGAAATTTGTTTTTCCTCTTAATTCAAGTCTTTGTAACCTTATGAACAGATTGGATGGAAAATAAACGTTATGGTGAGCCCTATGAATTGTTTAACGATGAAAATCATTATCTCTGTTGCTATTTGTGGTGTGGTCCAGATGATCTTTGGATATGATTCATTTTTTGGACAATGCTCTATAATGATCTCTAAAAATATATGAACGGTGTAGATATAATAAATACATCATTGTGGGGCCCGTATAACTTTGATCTCCTTTGAACCGTTCGTACAACTCAGAGCTCGAGCAGTGTCAGTACTTGTCTTCACACAACATGTACCTACAGCAGCTATATAGCTGGTGTCTGGTACACCAGCAAATCCGCTTCCATAACTCAATAGGCTCTTTTATCATACTGAGTAAACTCTGTTCGGGCTCACCGTGAATGCATGTGGTTATCCACGCCGTCCACTTGGTTTTCCAGATCATTTTAGTGGTTGAACCCAAAATTGATGCATATCCAAAGCTCAAGTGGACCATATCACAGGAAAAAGTAGAAGTATTGATTTTCACCATCGAAAATTTTATAAGGCCTCAATGATGTTTATTTGTCATCCAACCTGTTCATAAGATAAATATATGTGATAAATATTCATAAGAATCACTCCGGATTGGATCAGATCGGTCCGGATCGGATCCATTCAGTTCGGATCGATCTGGATTTACCATGATCCGAACTCGATTCGAAAAACTGTCGGATCTGAATGACCCTACTTGATCCGCACCGATCTAGGCTATTGGTTTGGTTCTGATCAGGTCGGATCTTGTCTAATCCATCTTGTCGAATCCACCAGATTGGGTCAGACATGCCCAGCTCCAACACAAGGATCTATCATCTTGGTCGTGGATCCAGAGATCCACTGAAGCCATATAATATCATGCAGAGTACATGAGACAATTATATACACTACAATTGGTTTCATTTATACACATGGGATCCAAGTATGTCAATCTGGAAGCTGCATCCTATCCCCACCATCTCTAGCCAGGAAAGGACAGATCTGTGTGGGGCCTACCATGATTTATTTGTTTATCCATGCAGTCCATCCCTTTTCTCAAATATTTTAAGGCTGGGGCCTAAAATAAGGTAGATCCAATGCTCAAGTAAACCACACCAAATAGTAAGCTTGGGTTGCATTAAATGCAATAGTCATCTGCGGTGTGGTCCACTTGGGTGTTGGATCTATCTATTTTTGTGCTTATAATTTGAAATGAACTTAAAAAAAGGATGAAAGGTGTGGATATAAACAAATACATCACAGTAGGCCCCACACAAATGTGTCCGTTCTTGGCTAGAGATAGATGGGTGGAAAATGATCCACTTACTATCAATACAAACCGATGAAATATTGAAAGAACAATTGAGTCATATATGTAGAATAGTCATAACCTTACGGGTGGTCCACGCACACTTGTTGAATGTATAATTTATAAAATGGCATTGTTTTCATCCGTTGCCCACTTGAGCTTTTAAGGGATTTAAATTTTGTGAATGCATAGTAAAATCTTAACATGAAGGATTTAACCCCATAGTTGAACGGGATGCTGCACAAAAGTGTGTAAGCTCAATGTAAGCGTAATTTGAACAGGGACTCATTAGGTATCACCTTTGCAAATGATGTAAGTGAGGACGTGATGAGTTCGATCATCTTCTTCCCCAATCGATAAATACCTTAAACGCACAAGGCACTCTTGAATTCATAAGTAGTTTCCTCAAATTAATGAGAGAATAAAAAATTTCTAAGAAGCTTATTGATTGAATGATTAATTGTCTTAAAAAATAATTTAACATAATTAAATAAACCTAAACAAACTCTAAAATGTAATATATATATATATATATATATATATATATATATATATATATATATATATATATATAAAAGGTCTAATCGAATAAGGAAATAAATTTCAAAAAACGTATAAATTTCTTTCATATGTCAACCTGTTGTCGACCAGTCGAGTAGATTGGTTGAACAGGCTCAAAATTGTCTAAAGATTAAAACAAAAAATTTAGTGAATTTCAACCTGCCGATTATTAAGCAACCAATGAGGAATTTCTAGTGGAATTTCAACATGTTGATTAGATCTATCGGATCAGTTGAACTATGCTAATTTTTGTTGATTTTTCTTTGAGCTTCTTCCGGTTCATGTGTATTATGAATGTGACTGGTCCACATCCTACATCAACAGAGGATTTGAGTGCTTTGGAAAACATGTTATGACCTTTGTCAGTTCATGCCTTATAATATAAAGGGTTGATGATGGGTTGCTCCCCAACCCTTACCATACAATGGATGTGTGCCTGATCCACGAGCACGCGATGTGTTTGTGGAAATGGAATTGTACATGTTGTGTCAACAGTATGTTCTAAAAATCATCTGTGTGACAAACCACGCCTATAGAGTAAGGGGAACATTTTGATGAGAATTTTTATAAAGCAGTAGCTCTCTAATTAAGTTCTTGCATTATGTTACTTTTGTTAATCAACTTCATGAGGAGGTATCTGGCATTTCAGTTTTTTCACAACATGATACCTTTCATCAAATTTCTCCAACAGCTATTAAATTGGAAGAATCTTTTCTTGTAATTATGAAAATATCCCCAAGGGCAGGGCATGATAGGAGGACTTTGTGTGGATTTGTTGGCTTACAGACCCATGGTAAGTGTATAGTTTGTTAATGGCATGGCAAGATTGTGCACATGAACCTACGTGGTTCCGATACTGAGTGGAGTTGATAGAGTTCCGGCCAGGTTAGGTCAGGCCATACGATGCCTAGTCAAGTACGGCCAGGCTACTGAAGTGACGTCACCAAGTTCCGTGGGCCCCACCATGATGTATATTTTGTATCCACACATTCCATCCATTTGAAGAGATCATTTTAGGGCAATATCCAAGGAACGGAGTTAAATCCAAAGCTCCAGCGGACCCCAACACAGAAAACAGTAGGAACAGTGACGGCCACCATTAAAATATTCTAAAGGCCACAAAAGTTTTAGATCAAGCTGATATTTCTGTTTTATTTTATTTCATGTCTTTTTGAACTTTTGAACGGGTTAGATTTCAAATAAAAATTATGGTGGGCCTTAGGATAGTTTCAACGGTAGGAATCACTTTCCCACTATTTTCTGTGGAGGGGTCCGCTACAGATTTTTATCTACCTAATTCTTTGGCTCATGACTTAAGATGATATCTCAAAATGGATGGACGGTGTGGATATAACACATACATCATAATGGGGCCCACATAACTTGGTGACGTCACTTCAGTAGCCAACTCGCTACTCAACCTGTCGGTATCTAATCCGCGTCCGGTGCAGAGTGGTCAGTTGGGAGAGTCGTATGCTGGGAGTGGTGCAGTGATTGCATTGTTAGCAAGAGTTCTTGACTTTGGTTTGAACCATGAGTTATGTTGGTGCTGATAGGTCAGTCTCAGGAAGTGGACTGTAATAAACGTGCACGCAATCAGTAGGTGAGGTGGACCGTAAAGACGCCTGGCTCATAAATCAGGCCAATCCGGTGAGTGGGCAACTAAGCTTCTGAGACTTAGCACGTGAGACCCAATTACAAGAAGAAGAAGAAGAAGAAGAAGAGTGGGCTTCCGTGATAATCCACCCTAGACCTGAGATGCCAGCACAACAGACTGGGCTCTGGTCTTAATGTACAAACTGCAGCTAAATCACTCTCTCAAACCTGACCAGAATAATCAGATGTTTGGGTTCTCTCTGCAGGACTTCTTGAGCAGTAAATGCCACCACAGGCCAAAAAGCCCATCGGAAATCCTAGTCCCATGCCAGCATAAAACCAAAGTATTTCACACTCATCTCCATCATTTTTTACATCACCACCAACAAGCATTAGACCTTGAGATGTCTCATGGCCAACACATTTTTCCATAGGTGGAAATCTGAAGTTGATGGTTGCCGATATAAATTGATGGATCGGCAAATGTCTGTAGCTGGTCATTCAACATGTTCAAATAACACTCAAATTAGACATGGTTGAGTCCCTACTCATGGTTCAGTAGTAGACATGAGTGTGTGCTTGGACATTGAGGTCATGAGTTCAAGTGCCCAGGTTGAGTACTTACTCTAAGATTTTTATTTTATTTTATTTTATTTATTTATTTTGTCTTCTGTTCAATTTTCATGGTGATAAGATTCTTGAAACTTAAAAGGAATTAAACCAGACAAACAAATTTTGCCACATCAAAGACTTGAAGTGGAGGTAGGTTTGAAAGTCGTGTCAAATCCCAAAACCGGAAGGGGATGATATCAGTAACGGATGAATTGGAGTTATACGAGTAAATGCGCTTTTGTGTTGGTAGCTAGGGAGGAAATCGAGTACTTAAATGAAATGATCTGAGGTGAATATATAGAAGCTGAAATGGAGGGACCGAATCAAGGTATGGATCAAGAACCAAAGAATTGGAGGACAGATCTAAGGACTGACGACTTCTTGAGGTTTTCAAAATGAATTTCGAACACGTTTCCTATCAAGGAGTTGAAAGAAAGGTCACAGTTAAAAAGTTGTTCTAAAGCTTTTGGGATACTCAAATTCAACTGATTCCTGTCAAGGCATAAAACTATTGTGTGGATGAAAATCCTCCAAGACCTGTAGGCACACACAGCGAACCACTACTACGAACGGTCCAGTGACGATGTGGCGAGTGTACACACTTTCTTCCATACTCCGGCGATCTACTCAGTGGCTGTGGCATCTGATGAAGCTGTGGCATCCCTTTTCAGCGATGAAAATCCGTATGCATGCACCATCATGTGATCATGTGGTTTTTTTATTATTATTAAATGTTCAGTGGATAACGTTGTATTGTTTTGTTATTGAGAAATCATCCAGTGGTTCATATCATCATAAGTTACAGTGCTGCTTCTTGTATTGGGAGATGTTGATAGTATGACTGATCGATCAATCTATGCCGTCCATTAGTCCAGTATTCATTTCAGGGTCTACAATGCAAAAAATTACACTTGTTGGATGATTCAATCCATACTTGCCCTTTTTTCAATTTATATCCATCTGTTTGCAGGACATTGGTGCAATGGTTAGGATTGACTGATAATAGTGATTGTTTAGAAACATAAGCAATCCAAATTGTTGATTGGACCTGTTCTTATGTAAACAATCATAGCTGTCCATTTTGTAAGCTGTTTGATGGATGCTTAGAATTGTCTGAACAGTGTGAATTTTCTATGGTAGCCCGCAAATTTTGTGATGGGCCCGATGGATGGTACAGATCAAGCAATCAAATTATCTAGGGGTCCCAACACAACTAGGAGCACCATAATTTATCGTCCTCGTTATTCCACGGGCTTTGTACATCCTTGAGCAATGGAGCTGGGGAGTGAGGGTATTTGTGAAGTTGTGTAAGGGTTTTTTTGTCATTAATGAAAAATCAAGATATCATGTCCTAGCTGCATGGAACACTCGGATAGTTTGATCAATGATTCCTGACTGTCTATCAGGTCAAACACACATTTTCATGAGACACAATCAACCATTCCTGAGGAGTCTTAAAGCCATGCTCTGACCAACCATAAGCTCAAACGCTTTCATGAGCCACCTCGTAAAAATTACACAGATCGGATGACCATATCCATCCAAAAGTTTCCCTTCTTTTTACATAGCTTTCCATTTCCTGCGCTATTTGATTGAATGGTTTGGATCGTTTGATAGAAGTGCTTCTTTTGATCCACTAACCGATCCCAAAAAATAGATGGCCCAAATGGACCTATTTTTTGCACAAGGCATCTTACTGTCTATTTTGTAGTTGATTGATCGTACGACCAGAATCATTTGATCCCGTTAAGATTTGCATGGTAGCCATTTGAAATATATCATTAGCCTAGTGGACGGTCCAATTAATTGAATGGACCTTCGAAGTGCACTTCAGAGCAGTAGACCATTACTCGTATTAACCTTGGCCCACCTACCTATTCATGATCTTTGCAGGGATGTCACTTGTGCGGTCGAGATGGAGGGACAGTGAGTGTGACACACCACTATGATACTGTCTACATTATAGTTTATTATTATTATTATTATTATTAATTATTAATCACCTCCTCCCTCAGTCGGGCCACCAGATCATGGGAAGTATTCCCTTTCTTATGTGAGTTTGAAAATTAATTAATCTAGTGCACTAATTAGGTGTGTATCATCTTAAATATATAACGTTAGCCAATTTTTCTAAGCACATGTTTCTCTTCAAGTGTGGCCCAATTGAGGAGTAGACCAGTTGAAGGGAATAAACTAGGAATATATATATATATATATATATATATATATATATATATAGAGTCCCGGTCTCCTGCGAACCGTACCGCATGATCTTTATGCGCACCGAGCTGATGGAGTGGGAGTGAGTAGGCTTGGGTGGGCTTTATGGTAATGTTTTGTGAAATCCACTCCGACCATTAGGTTCTTGATAGAAATTTAACCGTAGGTTTAAAAGAATAAACAAATTCGTAATTTAGGTGGGCCATATCAAGAGAAACAGCAGTAGAAGGATATGCCTAAAATTTTTACGGGGCCAACTATGATATTTATGTGAAATCTACTCAAACTATTACCTGACTCCTAGAAATACATTCACGAGGACAAAAAATCATGCCCATCCTAGATTTATGTGGGGCCATACAAGTGAAACAATTTGAATGGTGGGCGTATCATACACTATTTTCACTCATATGGCCCACCTGAATTGTGTATGCGGGTGAGCATTTAGCACTATGGTTAAATTCATGCCATGCATCTCATGATCGAAGTGGATTTCATGTACACAATAGGTGAGCCCACCGCAGCTCTCCCTGCCATACCTGCCTGTCCACATCCTTGTGCAAACTGACTCTTCCAGCAGTTAGTGAGTGCTGAAAGTGCTATGTGAGCCCCATTATAACATATGTGTTTTATCTATATTGTTCATCTGTTTTGCTGGATTATTTTATGTCATTAGATCAAGAACGAGGCATATCCAAAGCTTAGTTGAACCACACTATAGGAAATAGTGGTGAATAAATGCCACCATTAAAATTTTCTTAGGGGCCACAAAAGCTTTGAATCAAGTTGATATTTGTGTTTTCCCTTCATCTAGGTCTACTTGACCTAATCAACCGGTTGGATAACAAATAAACATTATGGTGGGCCTTAGAAAGGTTTTAATGGGGGGAGTTCCTTAAACCATTATTTTTTTGTGGTGGTCCACCTCAAATTTTTACCTGCCTCATTTTTTTTTAAAAACGCAATAAAATGAGTTGGAAAAATAGATGGACGGAATGGATATAGAATACATACATCAAGGTGGGCCCATGGTAAGGGGGGCATCCTCTCGGGTCAGTCCTGGATTTCACCTAATCCGCTCACCGGCGGTTACCTGCCCGTCTTGCTGTAGTGTGCCAATAGGGTGGGGCCATCTTAATGTGTGTGTGAAATCCACTCTGATAAGAAGGTGTGTGACAATAATTTATCAATGGGGTTAAAAAATCACCGACATTCATAATTTAATTGGACCATATCAGCGAAAACAATGAAGGGAATGCCCACTGTCTAAATTGTTTGGCTTGGTATGGCCCACATAAATCACATAAATGTCTAAAATTTGATCCATATGCATATATTTTCATGAGGCATCTAATGGTTGGAGTAGATTTCATATAAAAGTCACTGTAGGCCCTGCAAAAATTCAATGGTATGCATATCCTTCTCCCAGTGTTTCTCTTAGTATGGTCCACTTGAATCACGAATCTATCTGTTGTTTGGACCTACCATTAAATTACTATATAAAAAAAATAATGGTTAGATTGGATTTCACTAACGCATCACCGTAGAGCCTTCTCCAAGCCTAGGCACTCCCACTACATTAGTTTGGTGCGCACAAAGGCTTCCTGCGGTACGTGCGCAGAGACCATTACTCTATATATATATATATATATATATATATATATATATATATATATATATATATATATATATATATATATATATATATATATAGGGAAAAGATACAATGCGCTCATGTTGACGATAAGCTTATCGTGAGGTCGAGCTGTGTGGGCCACACTGTGATGTGTGTCAACCATCAACACCGTGCATTTGATGAGTACCCTTTAAATTATGGGATATCCCAAAAATCAGCCGTATATGGAACTCAGGTGGGCCATACCATTTAAAATCATCTTTAGACACCGTTAAAACATATAAAAGCACTTGGTGGGGCCCACCTGAAGTTTTCATGTACCTGAAACTTGGTCTGAACCCTCATACAAGTGGGACACACATAATAGATGGTGTGGATTTACAAACAACATCTTGGTGGGCCCTAGAAAATGGTTATGAATGTTTTAATGGTGCACGGCCCCTCTGCACTTCTGTACGTGGTGTGGCCCACACAAGTCACGGATTGACTTGATTTTTGAGACCTAGGCTCACGATGGAATGGTGCATCTGACTGATGGGGTAGATGTTCGAAAAGCATCACGGTGGGGCCACACAGCTCAACCTCATGGTACGTTAAAATCAACTCAAGCGCATTGTACCTTTTCCCTATATATATATATATATATATATATATATATATATATATATATATATATATATATATATATATATACGTAAAGGTGGAGCACACCACTTGTAATTTTATTGATACTCGAAAATTATATACATTAGAGGGGCAACACTGACCAGTTCCCTTACCAAATTTTGGTTACAAAGCTTTTTTATTACAATTCTCATGAGTACTGAAGAAGAAGAAAAAAAAAAAAAGATTCACTGTTTGAGGCAGCCTAGGTTACAAACAATTATTCATCATTCATGACTTGGGTTTCAATCAAACTTTTTCCATCTACCATCATGTACAATGACAATTGAAGCACATTTTATCCTCCAGATCATCGAAGAAGCGGTAATAAGCAATCCTCCAAGGCTTCTTGAGTATGAGAACACCACAGAAGGCCCAAAATCCCATGGCAAATCCCGGTCCAATCGTAGAGTAAAACCAACGCATTTCATACTCTTCTTCGTCTTTTTCTAAGTCAGCACCAACATGCATTGGAGCGTGAGGTGTCTCATCGCCAACACACTTATTTGGAAGAGGAGATCTACAAAGTCTGTCATTGCCCATATAAATCGAAGGATCTTGAAGTGTCTAGAGCTGATTTCCAGTTGGAATTCTCCCCCACAAGTTGTTACATGGCAGGTTCAAGTAACTTATAAAAGTTAAATTTGACATGCTTAAAGGAATTGTACCTGAAAGCTGATTTTTGGAGAAATCAAAAGACTAGCAATATCAATTTACCAATCTTGCTTGGGATCTTTCCCCTCAAATGGTTTCCGGATAAGTTTAATACAAGCAATCCCAAAAGACTTGTGAGTCCTTCTGGGATCTCTCCAAATAAGTTATTTCTTGAAAGGTCTATGCATGTAACAAGTGAGACTGTTCTAGTGTATTCAAGCATTAGCCCCTTCATTGACACAAATAAGTTTTCCATATAATATGATGTTCCTGTCCCTCCATAGGAAAGATTGAGGTTTGTCTTCTTCATGGCCATGAGATCTTCAAAACTATGAGGAATTGAACCGGATAAACAATTTTGTCCCACTTCAAGAATCTGAAGAGAAGTTAGGTTTGATAATTATAGTGGGATGTTACCCGTAAAAATATTTGATCGTAAACTCAGAATTCTTAAAGCTAGAAGGCTTTCACCAATCCAGTGAACACCTGCAATATGCACAAAATCACCCAAAGAGGATCCTGTTACAAAATCTTCAGAGTGATCATGCACTTGGATTTTTCTGTTTTAAATCTTCTAACCAAAATCCACTTGAAACCTAAAGGGGTTGAATATAGAGATTACAGTTATCTATACAAGGAAAATAATAAAATCAGAATCCTCTACCTATGGGAACGAACTATACAAGGTATACTAGCTATATAAGGTATACAAGATATGTAAGGCATGGGAGCCTGTCTAACAGTAATATCCCGCTGGGTACTCAATCTATGTCCTTGTGCAAATGGTGTGCCTTGCAAATAAAATAAATTGATGGGTCGAGGACAAGTACTTAGTTGTCTAAACATTATAACTCCACGTCAATTATTCACATGGGTGTGATGGTTCACATACATCCATTCATATAGAATAAATGGTGTAAATAGAAAATACCCTAGGGCTAGGCATAATAGGACTTTGAGTGGATTTGTTGGCTCACAAATCTTATAGTAAATATATGGTTTGTTAATTGCATGAAAAGATTCAGCATGTGGGTCCACATGATTCTATTATTGAGAGTAGTTGATAAAGTTCTCACCAAAATTGAGTTAACTATGGTTAGGATGGTGTCTGGTCAAGTCTGACTCTCAATTGGGAGATCTTTTTTTCAGAGATTCAAACATGGTTCGAAATTAGGGTGGCAATAGGTTTTCGCTAGGCCAGGCTAGGTCCTTGAACTGCACGAACACTTAAAACTTGTAGCATATAATGCATTTACATAAAAGGTCAGGTATATTAAAATCAATTTAGCTTAGCCCCACCTGCAAAATTGATTGAGCCATGCGTGGGAGGCCACATTTGGTCCATAAGCTCAGATAGTAGTTCCATGCTCAGCCATAGCTAGGTTAGGCTTGTTGGGTCGTGTCGGGTTAGGTCCGCTGCCCAACCTGTTGCTACTCTTTGTTCAAAATGGTATTTATATCCATTCTTTGGATATGGAAAAGACTAACACCATCAAAACATGCATATAGGTTGTCACAATCTAGGCCTCGATTTTGAGTTGTTGCTAGGGCCTGTTTGCCCCGATAAATTTAGAACTTTTGGTTTTAGTTGGCCCATGTCGGCCTAGCCCATTAATTGCCTTGTCAGCGTATGAACTGGGTCATGAATCAGACCATGAATTAAAATTAGTTCAAGCTCAATATTCAATACAAATAATTGATGGCAAGGATGTTCCCTTTGATTGATTTTCAACTAAGAGCCATAAATGATTGTTGAGTTTCCGCATTTCAGTTACTGGTGACAACAACCTTTTCATCAAGCACAGGTTGTCCAAACTTGCTTAAATGGTCATGGATATTTTGGGGTCTTCAATTTATGTAGAGGGGGTCGAAACCATTCATGTAATGAGCCTCACAAATCCACCAGATCATGGGATTTGGGCAGTAGAATTTATTGCCTTTTATGGTTGAGTATGAACCTAGCTATATTTTCTTTCCTTAATTGTTTAGCTAGTGGCCATGCCTATTGAGGGAGTCGGAAAAGTTCTTAGCTATTTTTTTTTGTGTATGGGCCACCTTCAATGGGACAGATAATTTTGGTGGCTTAAACCATTGAATGGCGAGCCCCATCATAAGGATTGTTATTTGCAACTGCACATCTATATTCACCTAATAGAAAAGCTCTGTATGTAACCACATAACAAATATTTGCAAGATCTAGAATGATAAAACCACAGGCCCCTAGGTGGTCCATCAATGTGAACTGTTAGCTATTCTATTCTAACTGATTCTTATTATGTTCCTATTGGCCCTTTGAATGAGAGTAGATTAATAGCTAAATTTTGTGGTAATTAATGTTCACCGTGTGGCCTGGTTGATTAATGTTTTGGTTCGTGCAAATGCAACACATCGTACATTTACTACACTTGTGTAAGATTGGACAGGCTCTTCAGGCAATCATTGTTGTTTAAATTATGTGCACATAAAAATCAGGTAAATATGATAAGTAGGTGGCCGACACATGATAGACATTTACCTACTTTCCAATCTCTTAATCATTTTTTTAGTTTTTACAGTTGTGGTCCATCTAATGATCTCATAGGCTTGACATCTATGTCATTGGATTGCTAGTTGAGAGGCTCTAATCCCACATGCATGTGCCTCATTTTCCACCAACGAGGCGGCTGCACATTCAAAGGGCACTTGAGAAACTATTCACCGGACATGCATGTTACATTACGTACACCGTTGAAGCATAAGACTTCTCTCTTCAAGAATTGGGAGTGGGCATTTCCAAACCATTCAACCCACATTAGCTCTCATGGATGGACCATGTCTCCAAATATCCCACAAATCTTACGTGAATGTTAAACAATCCTACCTGGCCGAATTGATTCCAATTGTATATCCCACTAATGTGTGGATGAGCCTGATTTTTATTTCATGTGGTAGGGCTCACTGTCTCCATGGTGCCGATGCCGTGCACAAGTGGCGCCTGTCAGCCAGAGAGATGGCACTGGACCATAAATTATGGTACCTTGATGTATCTGATCAATTTTGACAGACAACCAGTCATTTTTCTTATCCTCACGTTGTCATTGCACATGGCTCAGCTATCCTCATACTAGCTTTCAATTGTGGAAAATTTTGTTTAAAAGGGATTTGATTAACATTATTGTTTGTTCCACACAATTTAAAAACTGGTGGAGTATTCTTGAATGTATACATGCTATTAATAAAAGGGTAGCTTAAGAAATGCTAACCACTCATTTTAGGTCCATTGGAAGTAAAGTAGAAAAGTATAGTCACTTGACAAGAAAAATCTTGTTTCACATCTCTTTGATTGCCTATCCTATTCTCAATAGAAGTCCTTATTTTGTAATAACTGATCAAGAAATTCTAATCACTCATTTAGTATCAATTAGAAGTAAAGTCAAGAAGTATATTCGCTAAATATGAAAAATCTCATTTTGCATCCCTTTCATTATGTCCTATTCTTTAGAAAAGTCATTGTATTGTAATAATTCAAGAAATGCTAACCACTTATTTAGTATCCATAGGAAGAATAGTCACCAGAGAAGGAAAAAAAAAATCTTATTTCATATTTCTTTTATTACCTGTCATGTTCTTCCAAAAAGTCCTTGTATTGTAATAGGTCAAGAAGTGCTAACCACTCATTTAGTGTCCATGGTGAGCAGAAAAGTATGGTCATCGGAGTAAAAAGTCTCATTTCACATCTCTTTTATTATGTCCTAATCTTCATAGAAGTCCTTGTATTGTGCGGAAGATCAAGTGGAACACAAAACTAGCTTATAATTCCAAGTTATGACTAAGATAATATAGCTTTCTAAGATATAGAGATGACTCTTCCTACGGACCGATCTATAGCTCAAGTGGTAGACTAAGTGAACAACATTGAGGTTTTGTCATCGATTCCCAAAATCACATGCAAATCACTAACCACTTGGCTAACCACTTGGGTTCCAGAAATCACAATTTCTATTTTAAGAAATCACCATCTTTTATGTGACTATAACCTTCAGCTCTAATATCAATTTGCTAATTGAAAAATGATAACTAAAGCATGTACAACGAAGTATAAAAAATAAAAATAAAATTGCAGATGCATGGCCTTAGTTATGTGAAGCTCCTTCATTAAAAGGGACCTTTCATCAAAAAATAACTTTTATACTGTATTGAAATATACTTCTTACCACTTTCACAACAAATGTTAATCCTACACTTTCTCTTTTCTACTCTACTTTCGCCTATACTTATAAACAACCTATTTATTATAAGAAGTAAAATATTAATTACAAGTATACCTTTTTCTATAATTCTTTTTATATCGATCCCCATGTATATAAAGTTATCTTTTCATATTCCTAAAATTTTTAAATACATGAGTTGACATAATTATTTTATTTAAAATTAATTTTCAACAGAACTAAATGTGATAAACATATGCAAGATCTAGGTGATTGGATTATGTTCTGCCTACATTGGCCAATCCCTGCGTTAAGAATTCTGCAACTTGTCCATCATGTGTCCACATGGGCAAGTTCATTTTCTCATATCCATCTATATTGGCAATTTCACTCCTTGGACCTATGGTTTTAATATTCTTCTGAGGCAGGTGCAACCCAATGAATCGACTTGAAACTGACGGGACCTGGTGATGCACGGCATAGAATTCAGTAACCATGCTCCTTGGCAGACACGTTAATGTTGGGAATGGACCCGTTTAAGAGACAAACATGATCTTCCATCAATTCAGTGAGCAAGAATTCTAAGTCACGGGGATAAAAACAATCCCATCTATTAAGAATCAGGGCCAATGCGGAAAATTCCACGACGATGAGTGGTCTGTATCAAGATCACGTTCCGTGGAAATTTCAGTCCGTCCAAACGGTTGACCCAATTGCCAACGAGTCACCACCATTTTTCTAAAGTTGGTTGCGTAACGCAAGGATTTTGAGCCTGATGTTACATATAGTCCTTGCCAACAACGGACACCGCTCATGTAGGTGGATTCCTGAATGTGACTCACTGTGATGTATGTTTCATATATCCACGCCGTCCATCCATATAAAGAGATCATTTTAAGATATTAGCCTAAAAACACAGCAGATTCAAATCTAAAGTGAACCACGCCACAGGAAATCGTGGTGATTGACCATTAAAAACTTCCTAAGAACCATAAAAGTTTTGGATGAAATTGATATTTGTGTGGTACTTTCATCCACGTCTTTGTGACTTTACCAACCGGTTAGATGGAAAATAAATATTCCGGTGGATTTGGATTTGATGTATTTGGCTACTACTATAAAATGATCTGAAGAAATAGTTGGACGATGTCGATATAAGAGGTGGACCCATAACATGGGATGCACGGAAGCCACGTCAGCCAGTAAATAACTTTAGATGGGCAAGCGGTTAGCCTGCAACCACCTACCTCCGCTTTGGCCGGAGACTCGAGTCCACCGTGGTGGATGTGTTTAATCCACGCCGACTATCCTTTCACTAAACCCTTCAAAGGGTCCACAGCGATGTTTATGACTCATTCAACTCATAAAGTGACATGACCTGAAGGGAAAACACAAATACGGCTTACCCGAAACTTGGTAGCTCCACATAGGCCTGCCACCATGAATGTCAGTGGTGTTGGGTGACCACACAATCCACCTCCATGAAAAACTTCAAAACAGTGAAGGTACGTAGATTAGCGGTCACAGATGTAATCAACACCATTACATATGAGGTGGGATCTAATAGAGACACCAGCACATGAAAGTGGGGGCATTTTAGTCTTAAAAAAATAAATTTACGTAATCTTCCAAAGAGTTAGGATCCCTCTGTGGCCGATCTTGATGCATGTATCTTATATCAACGCCATCCATCTGTTTCTCCTGATCATTTAGTATTTACTCAAAAAATGCATAAGATAAAAATCTCAGGTGGACCATACCACAGGAAACATTTCTGATTAAGCAACCATTATTAAAAACTTTGTGGGACCCATAAAATTTTTGGATCAAGCTGATTTTTGCGTGGTCCCTTCATCGGGTCATGTATGACCCTATCAACAAGTTGGATGGTAAATAAACATTCTGGTAGCCGCCAAGAAGTTTTTAATAGTAGTAACTAATTACCACTATTTCCTGTGGTGCGCTGTGCCTTACATTCTGCAAAATTTTATAAGGCTACCTGAAAATTTGGATCGTGGGGGGCTTGACCTGAAAATTAAAACAGAAAATCAAGTAGACTACACCGCAAAAAGCAGTGGGGGATTGGACGTGTGTGACCTTATGAACAGATTGGATGGAAAATAAACGTTACAGTGGGCCCTACGAATTTTTAATGGTAAGAATCATTGTCCACACTGTTATTTGTAGTGTGGTCTAATTAAGTTTTAGATATGATTCATTTTTTGGATCATGCTATAAAATGATCTAGCCAAATGAATGAACGGTATAGATATAATAATTATTAAATAAACTATCGTGGAGCCCATGTAACTTTGATTGCCTTTGAACCGTTGGTATGACTGGGAGCTCGAGGAGCGTCAGCGCTTGTCTTCGCACGACACGTACCCACACCAGCAGGTCGGTGGTTTGTGGTACACCAGCCAATCCCCTTCTTTATATTATAAGGCGTGAACTGACAGAGATCATAATATTTTTCGAAAGCACTCAAATTCTGTGCAAAGGTGATACCTGATGAGTCGCCCTTCAAATTACACTTACCAGTTCAACTATGGGGTTAAATCCCTCCGATTGAGATTTTATTATGCATTCAAAAAAAATTAATCCCTTAAAAGCTCAAGTGGGCAACAGATGAAAACACTGACATTTTATAAATTATACATTCAATAAGTGGTGCCCGCCTTTAAGGTCATGAGTACTATTTTACATATGTGACTCAATTGTTCTTGGACCGGTCATTTCATTGGTTTGGATTAATAGGAAGTGGATCGCTTCCTACCCAACCCGTCTCTGGCCAGGAACAGACAGATCGATCTTTGTGTGGCCTACCATGATGTATTTGTTTATCCACACCGTTCATCCCTTTTCTCAAATATTTTCAGGTTTAGGCCTAAAAATAAGGCAGATCCAACACTTAAGTGAACCACACCAAATAGTAAGCTTGGGTTGCATTAAATACAAGTCATCTTTGGTTGCATTAAATGCAAGATTCATATGTGATGTGATCCACTTGGGTTGGATTTATCTATTTTTGTGCTGATAATTTAAAATGATATGAGAAAAAGGGATGGACGGTGGATAAACAAATATATGCCGTACTTTTTTTTTTTTTTTTTTTTTTTTTTGGGTTAGCTTGTTAGTAAACACCCATGTCAGAACACACACTCCATGTTAGCCACCCCCGTTAGGGATCGATACCGAGACCTCAAGTGTTGAAACGAGGTATCTCCACTCAGTCTACCAGTTGAGCTATGGATCTGGGTGTTACGCCGGACTTCTTGAGCAGTAAATGCCAGGCCCAAAAGCCTAAGGTAAATCCTACTCCCATGGCAACATAAAACTAAAGCATTTAACACTCATCTCCACCATTTTCTACATCACCACTAACAAGCCGACCTTGAGATGTATCATGGCCACCACATTTTTCGGTAGGTGGAAATCTGGAGTTGATGGTTGCCGATATAAATTGATGGACCGGCAAGTGTCTGGAGCTGGTCGTCCTATGGAATTCTCCCTGTCAATTTGTCATTCAACAAGTTGGAGTATCACTCAAATTAGACATGGTTGAGTCCCTACTAATGGTTCAGTGGTAAACTGTGCGGTTGGACATTGAGGTCATGAGTTTGAGTGCCATGTTGAGTACTTACTCTAAGAATTTTATTTTATTTATTTATTTTCTCTTCAGGTCAATTTTCATGGTGATGAGATTCATGAAACTTAAACGGAATTGAGCCAGACAAACAAATTTTGCCACATCAAGGACTTGAAGTTAGGTTTCAAAGTTGTGTCAACTCCCAAAACCACCCGGGCATGATATCAGTAATGGATGAATTGGAGTTATCTGAGTAAATGCGCTTTTGTGTTGGTAGCAGGGGAGGAAATCGAGGAAATCATGTGAAAGATCTAGGATATGGTCAACAGTCAGGTTCACTCGAAGATGTGTTGCAGCCAAAAAATCAAGTTGCTTGCCATGACTGTAAACTGCCTGCTGGCTACATTTTCCTATCCGTTCAACGTTCCATTCATATTTGGCCCAACAGATGAGTGAACAGTCTGGATTATAGGCTGAATGACACTCACCTTCGAGCCTGCTTGATGAGAGTCCAAGCCATTCAACCTGAAATGATTCATTAGTTCTTGAAGGCGTGGCAAATAGAGTGGGCTTGGGTGAATCATCCAGCCCATATCCACGTATTACACTCCAGCCCGGCCCATTATCTAAGTAATTTCTCTCTGGCCCGGCTAGGCACATAAGTGAAATACTCAGCCCAACCATGTAAAAATACTCTACTTTAATGTGGACCATCCATAGTGTGGGCCTTACCTTCAAAGTGGTAGTCTAGCTTACTTTGAATGTGGGTCATTCATCATTACAGGCTGACCTTTAATGTGGACCGTCCATTATGTGGGCATGTTTATTCATTTCATAAGATTATTTTAGGGTACACAACAATGTTTATTAGTCATACAACCTGTTCATAAGGTGACACTAATCAGATAGAATGAGGGAAAACACAAAATATCAGCTTATCTAAAACTACAGTGGCATTGGGAAGTTTTCAATTGTAGGCATGTGGTGTACTCCATGGAACTTTGGATATACTTCATGGTTTAAAATGACCTGGCAAAACAGATGAAGGGCAGGGCTACAACACAAACATCACAATAGGCTGCATAAGTCCTGCCAGAGGAGAGATCGGTGATGTTTTGGCATCTTATTTTAGTGTGTGCTCCCAAAAAATTAAGAAGGTAAAAATTTCAGATGGACCGCACCACAGGAAATAGTGCTCATTGGACGTCCATTATTAAAAATTTCCTAAGGTCCACTGTAATGTTTGTTGACCATCCAACCTGTTGATAAGGTCCAACAGACTTGGATGAAAGGAAAATATAAATATCAGCTTTTTTTTTTTTTGAACCAAGATCTTCTATTTCAATTCCAGCAAAATTACAGGAGCGCTTAGTTTCGGGCAGCAGAAAGCCAGGCACAAAAAAAAAAAAAAAAAAAAAAAAAAAAAAAAACCTAGGCTGTCTAGTCAGCTTGATCCAAAACTTTTGTTGGCCACGAAAAGGTTTTTAATGAGTAATTGTCACTTTCCTGTGGTGTGGTCCATATGAAATTTGTATCTTCTTCATATTTGGGACCACACTATAAAATAAGCTGTAAAAACAGATAGACGCAATGGATATGTAATACATAAATCAAGGTGAGCCCTACAGTCACCCACATTGCCTGTTTTGGGTAGCAGCCAAGTTACACTCACCACCACCACCACACTTGTGGGTCCAACAGAGGCGCACATGGAAGTTGGGCCATTTTGGTCCCATGAAAAATAAAAGGTCCAATAAGGTAGTTAGCGAGTTGTTTTAGGACACGGCTTTTCGGTGGATTCCTGTGCAGCCCACCTTGATGTATGCATCTTATATCCATGCTGTCCATCTCTTTCACCATATTATTTTAGTCCTCGCACTAAAATTTTAGCAGATACAAATATCAAGTAGACCACACCACATGAAACAGCGGTAAATATTTGTGTGGTCCATCTGTGTTATCTTATCAACAGATTAGATGAGAAGTAAACATTTTAGTGGCCCTCAAAAAGTTTTTAATGATGGGCATTTAATCAACATTATTTCTTGTGGTGTGGTCCACCTGACATTTGAATCTACTGAATTTTGGACTCAATGTCATAAAATGAGCTGAAAAAATGGATAGACACGTGAATATAATACAAATACTTTACGGCGGGCCGTTAGCCAAGGATCTACCGACCCGGGTGGATGTGGGACTCATCGGGTATGTTTTTCAAAAGATATTATGACCTCTGTCACATTGGATAATGACAGTGCCCTCTAACCCCTTGTAATTACCATACAATGGGAGTCTGCCTTACCCACAGGTAATTTCCATCAAGGTGGCTCAATGAAAGGACCACACTGTCTTGGGTGATCGACTCTCTACCGGATGGTGCTGTGTCCCCACCATCATTTATGTGTTTATCCGGCACGGATGGGAGTGGATTAGGTAAGACCCCCGACTCACCCAAGACGCTACGTACAGCACTAACTGTGGGCCATGTCCTAAAAAATGGATGGATGAGATGGATTTCTCACAGAAATCACAGTGGTCCCACCTAGCTTCTTAGTGGCAGGAAAATCATGTCAAAGGCTTTCGCTAATTTGTACCGTAGCAAAAATGGTGTACCTTCCTGTACGTACCTGATCAGTCTGATTTACTATTGGTCATTTTTTTATAAACTTCCAAATGTGTGTGGCTCATCTGTCAACAGTCTATAAGAAAAAGGAATTACTTGAAATTCAGGCTGCTGTTGAACTTGATACATACACTCAGAAATTGTACACATGTCATACATTAACTCAAATAAAATAATAGGATTATGCAGCTCACTGTGGTAAAGTTACAATCCCAAGGTCAGACTGGTTGAATCATTATAACCTCTGATTCCTGAATGCTTGTTGGTAGAAATAAATAGGATTGATAAATTCTTTTTTAGTTTTACTCATAATAAGTATCTACCAATCTGATAATTAGATAATCAAATAAGCTTAATTTTTAATCATCTAATAAGTATCCACCAATATGATAGTACATCTGTATTAGATACCCCTAATTTGGACAGTTTAAATTGACTACATGTATGCCACGTGCGTGCAATGTATGCATTTTCTATGTAATTACCAAGTGCCTGCTGGCTATCATCCAAGATATACGGCCAGAGTATCAAAGTTTATCTCAAAAAGGGTATAATAAATCCGGATCCTTTAGGTGCTCCAATCAGAAAAACCTTCAGCTCTAATACCAATATATTAATTGAAAAATGATACCTAAAGCATGTACAACGGAGTAAGTAAAATAAAAATTAAAAAAAAAAAAAAACAAAAAACTTTTGGAGATGCATGGCCTTAGCTATGTGAAGCTCCTTCAATAGAAGGGACCTTTCATTAAAAAATAACTTTTATACTTTATTGAAATATACTTGTTACCACTTTCAAAACAAATGCTAATCCTACACTTTATCTTTTCTACTCTACTTTTACCTATACTTATAAACAACCTACTTATTAAAATAAGTAAAATATTAGGAGTATATTTTTTTTTTCTATAATTATTTTTATATCCTCTTGTATATAAAGTTATCTTTTCATATTCCTAAACTTTTTAAAAACATGAGTCGACACAATTATTTTATTTAAAATTAATTTTCAATAGGTCTAAATGTGGTAAGCATATGCAAGTTCTAGGTCATTGGATTAAGTTTTGCCTACCTTGACCAATTCCTACCTTAAGAAATCTGCAACTTGTCCATTATATGTCCACATGGGCAAGTTCATTTTCTCCTTGGACCCATGATTTTAATATTCTTTTGAGGCAGGTGCAACCCAATGAATCTGACTTGAAACTGACAGCACCCGGTGATACACGGCATAGAATTCTGTAACCATGCTCCGTGGCAGACACGTTAATGCTGGGAATGGGCCCGTTTAAGATACAAACATGAGTTGCCATCAATTCAGTGAGCAAGGATTCTAAGTCATGGAGAGAAAAACAATCCCATCTACCAGGAATTAGGGCCAATGTGGAAAATTCTATGAACATGAGTGGCCCGTATCATGGCCTGTATCTGAGGGAAATTCAGTCCGTCCAAATGGTTGACCCAATTGTCAATGAGTCACTACCATTTTTCCAAAGGTTGCTGCGTAACGCAAGGTTTTTAGGTTTGATGTTACATGTAGTCCTTGTCAGGGGCGGCTCAACATTTTTGGGGGCCAATAAAAATAAAAATTAATTTAATTAAACCATCTTGCCTTTTTGATGTTAAACATGTATTCAAGTTTTGTCAAACCATTTAATAGACATAATTGTTCGTAAATAATTTTTTATAATCTTTAGTTTTGAAAAACAGTAGTATTCTATATATTTGTAGCAACTTTTTTTAAAACTTTTAATTGGTCCCTGAATAATTTTAAAAAATGTCATTAGAATTTAATTTTTTGAACTTAACAATTAGGTAGTTGTGGTGAAGAGTTTATTGGGAATGATGTATATATGTTTTATATCAAATTTGTAAACACCGTCTACATCCAATAAGTTTTATCAATAGAGAGATCATTTTATGAAAATAGCATAAAAAAACAGCAAATTCGGTTCTCAAGTGGACCACGCTACAGGAAACTTATGTAGGTGGTGAACTGACCTGTGCTCTACTGACCTCGTACATTAAAACCTTCCTAAGAGCATAAAAAACAGCAAAGTTTTGGATCAAGACCATTAAAACCTTCCTAAGAGCCACAAAAGTTTTGGATCAAGCTTATAGTTGTGTGGTCCTTTCATCCATGTCTTTGCGACCTTACCAACTGGTTAGATGGAAAATAAATATTCCGGTGGACCCAAGAAGTTTTTAATGGTGTGCGTTCAATCATCAGATGGATTTGGATTTGCTGTATTTTTGGGCTCCTACTATAAAATGATCCAAAGAAACATATGGACGACGTAGATATAAGAGGTGGACCCATAATATGGGATCCACGGCAACATCCACCATGGTGGATGTGTTTAATACACGCGGTCTATCCTTTCACCAAACCCTTCTAAGGGTCTACAGCGACGTTTATGACTCATCCAACTTATTCATAAAGTGATGCTGACCACCAGTGAAGGCACGTAGATTAACGGTCACAGATGGAGTCACCACCACTACATATGAGGTGGGATCTAATAGAGACACCTGTACATGAAAGTAAGGGCATTTTGGTCTTTAAAAATATAAATTTAGATAATCTTCCAAAGAGTTAGGATTCCTTTGTGGCCTATCTTGATGTATGTGTCTCATATCAACGCCATCTATCCATTTCTCCTGGTAATTTAGTATTAGCCCAGGAACGCAAAAGATAAAAATCTCAGGTGTACCACACCGCAGGAAATTAAGCAACTACTATTAAAAATTTCTTGGGAGCCATAAAATTTTTGAATCAAGCTGATATTTGTGTGGTCCCTTCATCCAGTCCTGATGACCCTATCAATAAGTTCGATGGTAAATAAACATTCTGGTAACCCTCAAGAAGTTTTTAATGGTGGGCATTCAATCACCACTACTTCCTGTGGTGCGCTCTGCCTGAAATTTGAATCTGCTAAATTTCTTGCCGGTTCATTTTATTAATGATCTGAAAAAACAGATGGACAGTGTGGGTTTAATACAAATACACCAACATGGCCCCACAGTCTGGGATATGCCGTCGTAGGTGGTGGATCTAGAGATCCACCGAAGCCTTATAATATCATGCAGAGTACATGAGACAAATGTATATACACTATAATTGGTTTGATTTATACATATGGGATCCAAGTATATGAATCGGGAAGGCAATCGAGTACTACCCTCACCCGTCTCTAGCCAGGAGTGGACAGATCTGTGTGGGGCATACCGTGATGCATTTGTTTATCCACACCGTTTATCTCTTTTCTCAATATTTTCAGGTATGGGTCTGAAAATAAGGCAGATCCAATGATCAAGTAAACCACCCCAAATAGTAAGCTTGAGTTGCATTAAATGCAAGTCATCTTTGGTTGCATTAAATGCAAGAGTCATATGTGGTATGGTCTACTTGGGTGTTGGATCTATCTATTTTTGTGCTCATAATTTAAAATGATATAAGAAAAGGGACGGAAGGTATAGATAAACAAATACATCACGGTAGGCCCCATACACATCTGTCCATTCTTGGCCAAAGACGGGCAGGTGTGAAGGATCCACTTCCTATTAATCAAAACCAATGAAATGACCGGTCCAAGAACAATTGAGTCATATATGTAAAATAGTCATGACCTTAAAGGTGGTCTGCACTTGTTGAATGTACACTTCAGCTTTTAAGAGGTTTAAATTATTTGAATACATAGTAAAGTGTTAATACGAGGGATTTAATCCCATAGTTGAACGGGATGTTGCACAAAAGTATGTGGGCTCAGCATAAGCATAATTTGAATGGGAACTCATCAGGCATCACCTTTGCAGATGATGCAGAGGAGGACATGATGAGGTTGATTACCATCTTCCTCAATTGATAAATATCTTCAATCTACAAAGAACTCTTGAATTCATGAGAAGTTTCACATATTTATAAGAGAGAATTATAAGACATTTTTAAGAAGTTTATTGATTGAATGATTAATTGTCTTAAAAAATGAGTTTAACATTCTTAAATAATCCTAAACAAACTCTAAAACATAATAAAAAAAGGCCTAATCAAATAAAGAAACAAATTTTTTTTTTTTTAAAAAAGGTGTAAATGTCTGTCATATGTCGACATGTTGTTGACCGGTCGAACAGGCTAAAAAATGTCTAAAGACAAAAGATTTTTTTTTGTGAATTTCGACATGTCAACATGATCTTTTGACCTTTCGAAACTACCAGAAATTATTCAACAACTAATCAGGAATTTCTGACGGAATTTCAACATGTTGATCAAATACGTGGATCAGTTGAACTATGCTAAATTTTGTTCATTTCTCTTTAAGCTTCTTCTAGTCCATGTGTGTTATGAATGTAACTGATCGTCGTCCTACATTACCAGAGGATTTGAGTGCTTTGGAAAACATATTATGATCTCTGTCAGTTCATGGCTTATAATATAAAGGGTTAATGACAGGTTGCTCTCTAACCCTTACCATACAATGGATGTGTGGCTGACCCACGAGCCGATGTGTTGGTAGAAATGAAATTGTACATGTTGTGAACTGTACATTCTGAAAACCATCCATGTGACAAACCACACCTACCGAGTAAAGGGAACATTTCGATAAGAAATTTTATAAAGCAGTAGCTCTCTAATTAAGTTTTTGCATTCTGTTACTTTTGTTAATCAACTTCATAAGGAGGTATCTGGCATTTTAGATTTTTCACAACATGATACCTTTCATCAAATTTCTCTAACAGCTATTAAATTGGAAGAATCTTTTCTTGTAATTATGAAAATACCCCCAAGGGCAGGGCATGATAGGACTTTTGAGTGGATTTGTTGGCTTATAGACCCTATGGTAAGTGTATAGTTTGTTAATGGCATGGCAAGATTGTGCACATGAACCTACGTGGTTCCGATACTTAGTGGAGTTGATAGAGTTCCGGCCAGGTTAGTCAGGACTTACGATTCGTAGTCGAGTTGACTCCCGATTGTGAGTTCCTTCTTGTAGGTTTGCGCTGGGCCAGGTTAGGCCAGCGGTCCAGGCACCACCCACCTTAGAACTTAGGCCCAAGCCTGATCCTTTAATTTTTTGATTTTATTATTATTATTTAAAAAAAAAAAATTATATATATAAAAAAAAGCTCAAGCATAACCTGACCCAAAATTTGATAAAATCTCTATTATCCATTTAAATGTTCCTAATCTATCTGTGGATCAAGTGGACCACACATGCACAGAAATAGACATTTTAGAGGAATGAAACCATGTACATTTTAAATAGATAGGTTGACTAACGAAGAGTTGGAATGATATATTTGTAGGATATAACACATACATGAAAAGTCAGGAAGGGAAACCTGGGCTAAAATCATTTGAGCCCAGCCCAACCCACAAAACTCATTGGGCTATGAGCTCGGCCCATGATCCCATATAGTAATTCCAACCTCGGCCTAGAGTGAACTTAGGCTTGTCGGGTTGGGTCGGGCGGGCTACCCAGACTATTGGCCCCCTTTGTTCAAAATGGTATTTATACTCACACATTTGAGCAAGGGAAAGGCTGACAACATCTGAACCATCCACATATATAGACTGTCAGGTTTTGGGCGTACGTTGATTTTGAATTGTTACACGGCCTGTTTGCCTTGCTCTATTTAAAACTTATGGGTTTGTTTGGCCTATGTCAGCCTCAACCGTTGATTGCCCTGTCAGCATATAGACAACGTGTTTCATGGTGGTAAGGATGTTCCCTTTAATTGATTTTCAACCCCTTCTGCTGTATTTCAGGTATTGGAGGATCAACACCCTTCTTATTAGAGGTGTTTTATTGGATTTCTACGGATATAGAACATCCGATGAGAGCTTACTCAAGAGAGTTGTATGAAGGATACATCGAGTGCAGTGCTCATAATGGCACGATGATGAGCTCTTGATTTTGGCCCCAACCATGAGTCAGGTTGGTGCAGAGGGAGAGTCGTATGCTGGGAGTGGTGCAGTGATTGCATTGCTAGCAAGAGTTGTTGACTTTGGTTTGAACCATGAGTTAGGTTGGTGCTAATAGGTCAGTCTCAGGAACTGGATTGTAACAAACGCGCACGCAATCAGTAGGTGGGGTGGATCATAGCTTCCGCGGGGATTACAAGAAAGTAGTGTCCGAAGGATTGTTGTAAAACCACGCTTAATGCGGTATAATTGGAAGGGACTTTTAACCTTTGAATCTGGTACATATTAGAACGATCCAAACCCTTTATACAACAAGTCTCACTTTCTATAGTGATAAGAGGACAAATAAAAGCTCTTGATGGGATTATTTGAATCCTTTCCTAATTTTGCTCTTTGCTGTTAACATGAATGATCACCGTAACCTGTGTATGATCAAAGTATTGAAACATTCGATTTATATTATCTTTTCTAGGATCCCCTACTCAAGGGGAACCCCATCAAATAAACGGTTTAGATCATTGAAAAAGGAGCATACACTACCAAAAAACAGAGCAACGCCGACGGCTGCATAGTGGTTCCCCGACGGCTTTTAGCCGTCGGTGTTGGCGACGGCTAATGGCCGTCGGTGAAACCCAAAAAACCGTCGGTGAAAATTGATAGTTTTTAACAGTGGACATTCGGTACCTATTTTTTCCTTTGGCGTGGTCTACCTGAAATTTAAATATGGATTATTTTTGAGGTCAAGCCCTAATATGATATTGAGAAATGGATGGACAGCATGGATAAGACACATCATATTGGTGGGTCCATCATTGCATGACCCAATTTGTTATGAATGTTTTAACGGTTAGAATCATTGTCCCACTGATGCGGTCCACTAGAGCATTTAAAATTACTCATACTTTGGATGAAGATCTAAAATAGTCTATTAAATTTGATGAACGGTGTAGATATGATAAATACATCATTGTGAGGCCCATTTAACGTTGATCTCCTTTGAACCATTCGTACAACTCTGAGCTCTGAGCTCAAGGAGCGTCAACGCTCAATGAACGTGGATTGCGTCTAACCTTACCATCTGGGTAGGGACTTATGGGGCCCACCGTGATGTAAGTGTTTTATCCACGCCATTCATTATTTTTATCAAATCATTTTAAGGATCCAAAAAATGGAGTAGGTCCACAGCTCCAGTGGACCACACTAAAAGGAAGTTGTAGTGATAATGACACCCACCGTTGAAATCTTTCTATGGGCCACTATGATGTTTTATTACCATCCAACCTATTCATAAGGTCATGTAGACGTGGATGAAGTTAAAAAACAAAATATCAGTTAGATCTAAAACTTCTACAGCTCCCAAGAAGTTTTTAATGGTGTATGTTCAATCCCCATCTTGTGGTCCACTTAATTGCTGGACATGCCTCCTTTTTTGTCTCATACCTAAAAATGATCAAAGAAAAATGATGAACGGCGTGGATAAAACACTTACATCATGGTGGGCTCCACGGATCCTTGCCCGGGCGAGGGTAGATGCAACCGCCTCTGCGCTAGATCTCTCGACCCTCCTCTCTCTCTCTCTCTTTGCGTGTTTGATCCAAATAAGGGAGGGAGCTGAAACGACGCCCTCCCTACCCATGCATGCCCTCTGTGTGTGTGTGTGTGTGTGTGTGTGTGTGTGTGTGTGTGTGTGTGTGTGTGTGTGTGTGTGTGTGTGTTTGATCCAAAGAATGGAGGGAGCCGAAACGACGCCCTCCCTACCCGCGCACGCCCTCTGTGAATGTGAGGTATCTCTCTCTCTCTCTCTCTCTCTCTCTCTCTCTCTCTCAATCTCTCTGATTTACAAATCTGGGGGAATTTAGTAATTTGTGGATTCCCGATTCGATGTGGACCCCCATTTAGGGATTTGGAGATTTTAGGGTTTACAAATTTGAATGTGGACCTCAAATTGGGGATTTTCTGATATTACAAATTAGGGATTTGGGGATTTTGAATTTTGGGGATCTTGAGATTTTTTAAATTGGGGATTTTAGGTGGTTTTGATAGCTGATTTGGTATATTTGATGTTTATTTGTTCATATTTTGTTTAATTATGGGGTTTTGATGGCTGATTTGGAGGATTTGATGGTTATTTATTCATGTTTTCTGGAATAAACATGATTTGTTACTCAAAATCAGTGTGGCTACCAACCTATCAGTGCATAGACGGGCTCCGCCTTCCGATTCGCCCAATGGTTGGAGTCAGCGTGTAGATGTAGGGGCCAATATCGATCTTCGGGCTTTCCAAACCGTGTGCAGAGGCTGGAAACTATGCCATTGAAGTTGCCATCTACCAGCCAACAAAGGTATTGGACGGATTCCTTCCCTTGTGAATTCATTAGATTTTATTTGGTTTCAATTTTGTCCATCTGCACATTCCATGTATTCCCAATTCAGGCTATTCATCAAGGTGAATATGCCCTTTGTCAAGAACCAGGCTGATTTGCTCTTCAGGTAGGCCACACAATGCGGTTTTGGGCTGCCAGGAGAGTGGATCAGCCGAATTTCTTTTGTCAATGAAAGTTCAACCTGGGACCTGATGATGAACGACCTTGATCATTCATATGTGTGCTAAGTTCTCATGTAGAGCCCCTTATGTTTGGCATTTTCTGATAGGCCTCTGCTCATGTAGCATTCCTTGTGCTTGAATTGGTTGCTTGGTTATCATAATAAGCTTATGAGGATTTTGCAGTTCAAGTTTGAATGGATGGTCTAGAGTTTGTCAGTCCGGAGTTCTACGGGAACAACGATACTTGAGACATAACAATGCAGCTGCCGCATTCCCTAAGTTGGAGACACCCATTCAGTTGTGCTAATCTAAATGTGTCTTCTCAAAATATGACATCTCTATGCTTTAAAATAGGTGATGTAGTCAACACTTTAATATTTAGTGTAGAACAGTTATGCAGCCATCCTGTATCCATGTAATATCTGCAGATGATAGCTCTAGTCTATTCATGGACGTTGAATGCTTATTTGTTTGTGTTAATAGAGAGAACATCTTCTTGGATTCCTAGGTTGATTGCTTTCATTTTGTCATGTAGACAACGGAAAGATGTTGTGAATGATGGCAATCAATACTTCTCCAGTATCCTTCCATGATCTTTAAAGTAATGTGCTTATTATTTAAATCAAGTTAACTTTTATGATATTTAATTTGGTGATGAGATTCTTGCCATTTGTATTGCTCAAATTTGCAGATAACTTTGTCTTGATTTGTCTTCATATTCTGTAGTGAATATTAAATGATGGAAATTAGACCTTTTTCTGTTTTGGCAGTTTCTTAATTTTCTTAGCTTTGCATGAGATTAGATAAATTCAAGAGGTAGAGGCACATTGTGCCTTCAATCTCTCATGCTGTGAATCTCTCTGGTGGTTCACCTTTCCAACTGGTCCTTGAAGAATTTTAGGACAGTAGACGGTTCACCTTTCTAACCTGTACTTGATGAATTATATATAGGACAGTGGATGGAAGCTGTACATAATATACCTGAGCTCTTGGTTCTGAAAAGTGGGGCTGATGGTTCAATACCCAAACCATTGGTCAGTTGGGCCCCTCCATAAAAGAACCATGCCTCAATAGGAATCTGAGCATTTTGATTTGTAGCCTACAAATAGACAGTTAATAGACACAATGGGCAAGATATTGGCTTCTTGCAGTCAATTATTGCTATCATTGTCTTATCCTATAACTTATTAGGGTGGGCTATTATCCTTCTTGCTTTTAAAAAATAATAATATGAGATTATGCATTTTCTGTAAGAAAATCCTACAGCTGATCCTACAGCTGAAAGCATAGGATTGCCCAAATAGTGTGAGTTTCAGCTTATTATGGCCCTTTACAGTAAGACCGACATAATCAATGGTTTGACCCTCATACACACATGCCATATGTACTGGGAAAGAATTGCCTAGTTCTTACGTGAACACAAGTAACCAATATTTATGTTTTTCTGTACTCAATCCAAATATTATTCATCGTGTGTGTGTGTGTGTGTGTGTTTGTTTTTTTTTTTTTTTCTAGGTTACCTTATTTCAATAGATTCATACATGAACGTGCAGGTAACTCATTTGAGTTTTTTCACTTTATTATAGAGTCGTATTAGATTTTAGTTGCTCGTCCTAGCTAATATATGGAATAGTGACCAAAACCCTGTGTAAGTTTAGGGACTAAAGAATCTCCGTGCCCATTAATGTACGAAAAAAGCCCCCTACTCTTGAAGTTTGGTATAAAGAGCCCCTGTTGTTAAATTCCATTAGCTTAGTAATTTTTATTCTACATTTACCCCTGCTTGTTGTGAAAAGCCAAAAATAATTCACATTCGACTAATAAAATGTAGGATTCTGCAAACCTTCAACCTTAGAGATCCTGTGCATGGGCCATCCATCATGGGCCTCTAATATCAAATTTCTAGATCATTGAACCATGCAGAACTTGCAGGTAACACATTTGAGTTTTATCACGTGCATTTATTTTCAATGCTAGGGACATCTGTCCTAGATCAGGCTACTTGGAACCTTTGATTATTTGGAAAGATTTTTTAGACATTCTGATGATCTTTGGTTTATCGAAGCTACTAGAGGGCCGTGTCTCACATAATACTCAGGAAGAATTATTCACATGAGAAGTCTAAGATTAGTAGAATATGTTACTGCCATGTATTCTGGCATACATATTTGAAGTTTGGGATGACTTAAAAATAGTTGGACAATATAGTATTAAAAATTCTTCATTAGTAACTCTACAATGATCTCATAATTCTTATTAGATTCCATCAATTATTATTTTAAAAATACAGTGCTCAAAGCATGTATTAGTCACTTTGATTTTGTTTTTGGCAGTGCATTGCTCTCATAAACATGATCTGAATGTCGATTAGATTCGTCTCTTTTGAGTGAATGCACATACAATATTGCCCAATATATGAATAGATAGGTGATGTCTGTAAAATGGAGAGAGAAACTTTGGTATGCTCATGCCAAAATGTGTTTCCCTTGTAACGCCTTTCATCTTTACCTTGAAACTATGTATTGTGGAAATACAAATTTTATGTTTGAAATTTGGATGATGCTTCTTAATTTTATTTCTTCCTTTTCTTTTGTGTAGACTTACATTCTTAAATAAGTTGGTTGGTTTAGGGCTTTAGAGAAATGTGTATATCTAGTTTTGAATGTGTGCGTCGATTAGGCAATTAATATTTTTTATTGTTTTTTTTTTTTATATTAATGAGAAACGCCGACGGATTTGGCTGTCACCTTAGCTATCGAAAATGCCGACGGTTTTAGCGGTCGAGACGCCGACGGTTTAAATCCGTCGGCGAGCAACGCCCACGCCCCCTTTCCCGACGGACCGTCCGACGGCTTTTAGCTGTCGGGGAAGGTCATTGCCGACGGTTTTTAGCCGTCGGCTTTGCCCTTTTTTTGGTAGTGATATTAATACCTACGGTCCTGATGCGTAGGATGTATTTGATCAAATCCCGATGCACAATGTGTTCATCATCAAACCCGAACATGCTTGTGTTGGGGTTTTTTGGCTTGCGAAATCACACAGATCTAGATCTAGGATGGTAATCCAATGGCACCAAGCACACGAGAACACAAATTTAATGTGGAAAACCCTTTACGGGAAAAAACCATGGCACAAAGCGACAGATCGCCACTATGAAAGCATCAATTACCAAGAGAAAGGACTTACCCGATTTGAACAACCTCGAATCTCACCCTTGCTACCCCCTTTGATAACTCGAGAACCCATTTAGGAAGCCTTAACATCCATTACCATGCCCTAGAAAAATTCTAGGAACACCTATTTATAGTTTGGGAAGATTCCCTTCCGCATCCCAGTTGCGAAAGGACTCAAATCCGCAGTTTTGCATAAAATTGCGGAACAAACTGCGTAACCTACGACTAGTCGTAGTGAGTCTTCGACTGGTCGTAGCCCACCTTCGACCAGTCGTAGCTGACCCTCGACCAGTCATAATAAAAACAGCAAAAACTCGTTGGACTTTGAGTCGTGCCAGGGCTCGAACCTACGACCGGTCGAGCGCCTCCCACGATTAGTCGAAGCTTCCCACAACCGGTCGAACGACCTCAAAACCTTCAGATTTAAGACTTTTCTCAACGATCTCCACCAAGTCTTCAATTTTCAACCATGTAGCTCCTTGACCTCCTCTCTTATCTCTGCTTCACATCATAGCTCAAGATCACACTCCGTCCTTCTTTTTCGCCATCGCCGAGCCCAGAGAAGTTTCACAAAACTTGAACTTCTCTACAGGAATTTTTTGTTGATCATGTCTGTCGGATCTAAATTCACGTGCCTAACCACCTTTGCTCATGTCTTCACAAAAGAATGACGTAGTTTTCTTACCATCTCACCGCTACCCAATATTGCTTGCCGGGGTACTTGCTTACAACACTGATAGCTGTGAAATAACCGGTCTAAACCAGACCATGGCATACACTGCCCACCGCATTCGAATAAGACTCATGAGATATCCTGCTTTTCCTCATCTGTTTTGGGACATGTCCTGAGGAAAACTTGAGGAGAGACGCATAGGGAACGCTCTCCGACTTTACTTGGCCCATCACATCCTTGATCAATACCTACACACAAGGTATTCCTCCTGTGATTACCAAAGCCAACTCCTCCTTCAGTCTCAACGCCGAGAACCATCTTTGCAGCCCCCTGATCCTTCATCCTGAATGTCCACTTAACCGAGTCTTCAGTACATTGATTTCAGACATGTCATAATTAGCGATCTACATGTCCTCAATTCCTGACTCATCACAAAGGAATCAAACCACTGCCTAGGCAACAGGTCGAACCACGACCTCCTGCAAAGTCTTTTCTCAGCTCCTTTAACTTCGAACCGCTCTGGTTGCTTCATGTAGATCTGCTCTTCACTTTCTCTTACAGAAGTGCAGACTCCACATCCATCCTTCCAGCTCAAGATCACGTTGGCGAACCAGCGCCAAACACGGATCTAATAGACACCTGCTATACCGTCGGTGCGAATATCTCTGAGAAGCCGATCCCTTCTCTCTGAGCATAGCCTTTCACTACCAACATCGCCCTGTATCTATGTTGTATCCTCCTGAAGATCCACCTGCATCTAACCGCTCTCTGGCCCACTGGCAGCTCCACCCGCTTTCATATGTCGGTCTGGTGCAATGAATCCATCATATCGCCCATAGTCACCTTCCACTTCTCAACACTAGGCTCACCTAGAGCTATCTGAATAGAAGATGAATCCCCTGCGATATTGAAGTCGTCCATGTACCTCGCCGATATCCTGCGATCATGCCGTGTAATTCTTCTCACAGGTGGCTGCTCCACCTGCTCTGTATCCCTGTCCGCACGTTTTAGCCTTCCTGCTCTGCCCGTTCATGTGGCCATGCCCATCATGCCACACACGTGCAGAGGTGGGATGCGCTACATCCTCTGCAGCTCCACCGTTTGAAGTGCTCCTGATCAACTTGTACAAGTTACCGAATCGTTGCGCTTTCATAATTACCTGTGCCCCCTTAGATACTTTAAGAGCACCATCAATACTTGTGTACTTGCATCCTTTTGCCTCAAGCACACCAAGAGAAATCAGATTCTGCTTCAAATCAGGAACGTGCCTCACATCTGTCAAGGTACGCTCCACCCCATCAAACATCCTGATGCGCACCGTACCAATAACCACAACATTACAGGCAAAGCCATTGCCCATAAACACCTGTCCACCATCGCACTCCCTGTAGCTGGTGAACTAACTTCGATGAGGAGTCATGTGAAAAGATGCCTCTGTATCTAGCATCTACTCATCCTTACGATCATCGTATGACCGTCTGAGTGTAGACAGATAAAACATCACCATCACATCCATCTGACGTGGCAGTGTTGGCCTCCCTGCATGAAGCCTCAGAATCTTCCCTCTTCGATTTAGGATATTCACAATCCCTCTTCACATGTCCTTCCTTCCCACAGTTCCAGCACTTTACCTTCCCTTTGCCCTTGCCCTTGGATTTGATTTAGAACCTGAAGAACCTATACCTTGTTCAGAATTCCTACCCACTGTAAACAGTGCATCAGAAGATTTCTCCATGTCGCTGTTTAGTTGTCTCATAGCCTTCCCTTGAAGGGTTGAGATAACTGTATCGACACTCAGGGTTTTGTTCGTACTACATATAGTGTCCTTGAATGCCTCAAAAGACGCCGGGAGAGAATTCAGCAACATACATGCCTGTTCTTCATCTTTCATCACTTCCTCCATATCCAGCAATTTGTAAACCAATTTATTAGAGTTGCTGATGTGAGCCTCCAGATCTCCACCCTCTGCTATCTTGAAGTTATACCACTACCGCTTCAAGTGCAGGCGATTTTCAGAGGACTTCTTCGCATAAACATCCTCTAACTTCACCCATAACTTAGCTACAGTTTTCTCCCTTATGACGTTGTAGAGAACCTCATCCGTGAGACAAACGGATCGATGATAATGCTTTCTTATCAAGAGTATTCCAATCACCATCAGTCATAGTAGACTTCCTCTTCTCAAGAGCACCATCTTCGCCTTGCTTAATTAAGGAACTCATCATCTTGATCTTCCATAACTCAAAATTATTTTTACCTCAGTACTTCTCAATATCATACCTAGCGCTTGCCATTATTACTAATCCCTCAGATTCAGATCTGTCCCCCAACCGATTGCTCTGATACCACAAACTACGTAACCTATGACTAGTCGTAGCGAGTCTTCGACTAGTCGTAGCCCACCTTCGACCAGTCGTATCTGACCCTCGACCAGTCGTAGCTACAGTAGAAAACAGCAAAAACTAGTTGGACTTTGAGTCATGCCAGGGCTCGAACCTACGACCGGTCGAGCGCCTCCCACGACTAGTCGAAGCTTCCCACGACCGGTCGAACGACCTCAAAATCTTCAGATTTAAGACTTTTCTCAACAGCTTGGACACATGAACTTGGATGTTTTAGAAGCATTCTTGTAGCTGAAATACATTGAGATCCAAATCATTTGGTAAATGGAATCGCTGTGAATTGAAATATTTAGTTGTGGATGGGTTCTGTAATTAGAATATACAAGAATCTAAAATTTGCATTTAGATGCCTTTAATTGGAATGCATTAAGCGTGTAGGTGTGTGGAGGTGTAAGTGCATGTGCTAATAATAATGATAATAATAACAAGCTCATTCAAATATATACTTTGGTAAAAAAAATAAGTAAACTGGAGCCTTAGGCATAAAAGCGAACCTAGTTTAAAAAATCCAACTATTTTTGGTATTTGCCTATGATTCTAAGCCTTATGAAAGGATTCCGATTTACGCAATTTTGTAATTCCATTTTACATTGATTCCAATTGTCATTGTTTACCATGTACCAACCGAATGATCCTTTTGTGCATGTGCATACATTTACCATTGATAACAATCATTTACCGTCGACCAATCAGTAAAAGTATTTTATAGGTCTGATCTTCTATATGTACAATTCATATAAAGGGTTCCAACTAAAGAACCGAGTGGATTTACATATACAACATGCTGGGGCCCACAGCTGGTGTAGACAATTCCAATCCTACACTTAACAAACGTTAACTCAAATTAAACCTTCGAAATTTGTGGAATGGCCTCTTTTTTGTGAAGTGCCTTCATGCTAGTGAGGCCGTCAAATAAAGGGAGCGGATGGGATTCTCTCAAAGCCTTTAAGTGGGACCAGCTTAGATTGCTTCAAGATCATATAATGCATTTTGTGTGCTTGCTGTCCATAGATATTGCTCAAGCCCTTCTTGATTAGTGATAAAGCTTGATTACCTTCATTAATATATATATATATATATATATATATATATATATATATATATATATATATATATATATATATATGCTCACTTGATTTAGTCTTACTTTAATTACGCCTTTCTTTGAAATGTGGCCCCATAAAATGTGCTAAACATTGAATTTGGATGGTGGAGAAACCATCTTAAAATTGATAGTTTTGGTTTTAGGTACACTTGACATTTTAGTTAGAATTGTGAAATTAGTAGACTCATTTTTTGGCCACTTGATGATTTAACTTGCCTAGTTTTTTTTTAATCAAGACTATCCTACCATGGGGCCTAATGTAATGATTGTCTTACACCTCACGTATATGTGTGTGATGATGGCATAGTTGATATCATTTTCCTTTTCAACTTCACCCTTACATGGCATAGGTGTTCCTGTTGCGATGGGTCCCATGGCCGGGGGCCGGATGTGGAGTCAGTGGCGCACCTGTTCCTTCACAGCGCCCGGGCGGATTGCATCTGGTCCTATTTTGCGGAAGTGTTTGGGTCCTCGCTAGTGGGGAACCAATTGGTCGAGTCGAGGCTAATCCACTTGTGGTGCGCCCCTTCTTCTGCTGGTTCGTCGAGGTCCCTAAAATGGCCGACCCCATGCATAATACTTTGGGAACTGTGGAAGGGCCGAAACGCAGCCAGGATGGATGGGAAGGCTGTCCCTTTCGGCGTTCAGATCTCTCGGATCAAAGGTTGGATCCTCACCATCGCTGTTAGATGGCCTCAATCCCGATCCGGGACAAGCAGTCGGGCTCTCGCAAAATTGGGAATGCTTCCCTTCCTCCTCCATAGAGGAATGTCCGCGTGGTGAAGTGGTGCAAGCCGTCCATCGGCTGGGTGAAGCTGAACGTTGACGGGTCTTCTAGGGGCAATTCGGGGATGGCAGGTGGTGGGGGCATATGTAGAGGAGACATGGGAGTGAGACTTCCTCTTCAGCTTCTCCGCAGGCTACGGGATGGCATCCAACACTAGGGCGGAAATCCAAGCCGTTTACGACGGGCTCTACATCTGCTTCACAAAGGGCCTATCCAAAGTTGTTGTTGAATCCGACTCCCAACTGGTGATCAATTTCCTATCGGGGACATCTGCCCCGGGCTGGAAATGGAAGTATTGGCTGGATGGGATTAATGATTTGTCCTCTCTTGGCCAGGTCAAGTTCGACCACATCCTTAGGGAAGAGAATCGGCTGGCCGATGGGATGGCCAGATTGAGCAGCGGCAGTCAAATTTCGGCCCAGATCATTGTCAGGGCTGATCTTCCTAATGCGGTCAGGGGGCTCCTCTTCCTCAATCGAGTGGGCGTGGGAGCTGTCAGAAGTGAGGGGAGAAGTTATCCCTTACCTCCGGGTTTTGGTTTTCTGGTCTCCCGCTGGTGGAGGTTGCTGTAAACTAGGGGTTGTTTTGGTGGGTTATTTTGTCCAGGTGGTGTATCATATTCAGGGTGGTGTAAATGCTAGTGAGGCGTGGTGGCTCTTTTCAGTCCCATATGATAGGTCCCGTCTTTTGTGTGGGCCCCCGAATAGCTAGGTTGTAATCCTTCACTATTGTCAATATATCTCTGGTGGGCCTTCCACCTGCTTCTTCAAAAAAGAAAAAGAAAAAAAAGTTCACCCTTGCATGAATATACACGATAGAAGTTCTAACCAGTTTTCCCAACATTTGCTTGTGAATTCCAGAGAATGAAATTCGAGGTTTGAAAAATATTATTGGCAGAATCAATTTCTCAAGGAATTCAGTTTGGTGATTGAATCTTTGTGGCGTTGGAATACTCTACAACACATGTTTTAATTAGCAAGTGTGTGAGACACTCGATCTCTATTCGGCCCACCATAATGTCTATATCAAATCTACTCTGTATATCAATCTAATGACTTCATTTTCAGCGCACACAACAAAATATAGACTATTCCAAGGCTCTGGTAGGTCACACCATATGATAATATAAAATGAGTGTCATGTGGCTAATTGAGATTTGGATGAGGCTGAGTTTTGCATCATCTCTTCGTCCATGTTAGGATCACCAGATGAACGGGTTGGATGGAATATTAAAAATATGGTGGCCTAAGGAAGGTTGCTATGGTGGGGGTCCTCTCCACCTCATTTCGTGTGGTGTGGCGAACCAGTTTTTTTTTTTTTTGGCCCGGTTAGTGGACTCAGGTCCAATACGAGGCATAGAAATTGATGGACAGAGTGGACGTCACACAAACATCTTGATGGGGTCATAGAGCTCTAGTTGTCCATGATATGGTAGGAGTAGAGTCTGAATATTGGTGCAGCCATCTCTCTCTCTCCATGTGGGAGGGTGATGTATAAATCTAGAACATTCATGTAATTAAAAGCATTGTAGATTTAAGATATTTCTGAAATATATGTAATTGAATCTAGTTTCTTACAAGTGGCCTTCAAATGGATTGTAAGAGGAGAAAAAGATTAACCATCAAGATATAGGCCTGCAGGAAAGTGATGATAAGGGCTTATTTGGATATCACCAAATAAGTTATTTTTGTACTTAACAATAGTAGATAAGTAATTTATTTGAGATAAATAAATTTGGTTTCTGATTAATTATAAATTACTTAATCACTTTAGTTTAATAAGTAGAAATCAAGATAAGCTACTTGAGGCACCCCCTAAGTGACTGACCTTATTGTATAATCTCTAATATATATGACAAGACTATCAAAGCACGTGTTTGTATTCCACATAATTAGTTTTTTGAGAGTTCTGAACTTCATATTTTCTTCAGATGGTAGCTTTCAAAATGCAAATTTCTTCTCTAGCTTCCCATATCTAGTTCTGGTCCCAGCCGCATATGGGTCTAGATCGAGCCTACAAAAGACCTCCAAGTCGGGTATGGGCCTTATTTTAACTTGGATCCAGGCCTACAAAAATTTCTATTGCCCAAGTAGAGGTTTCAATGGGCGAGGCTTGTGTCAGGCCAAGCTAGGCCCGGGCAACTCAACACGAAAGATACAGAGCTTGATCCTGCATGAGCCTACTACACAGGCCCGCTTAGGCCCAGAAGAATTGGTTGCCCGAGCCTGCCCAAACTCGACCCGGCCTGACCAGAAATTGATAAAATCCTTATTTCTCACTTGAATATTTTGTATCCATCGGCTAATCAAGTGGGCTACACATGCACAAAGAAATAGACATTTTAAAAGAATGAAACGAATGGTCTATATTTAAGATGGATCCATGGCATATTTGTAAGATATAATACATGTAATATGTACATATGGTGCATGTCTTAATTGGGGCCTGCTCGATGAACTGATTTTTTTTTTTTTATTAATAAAAAATATATTCAAAGAGTAAGGATCCGCTTGATGAACTGATTATTAATGCCACATTGGCTACATGTAATTTGGAAATGATATTCAATTAACTAGCATTTTGATTTATTCAGGATCCGTATTGCATGAGATGATTGAATAGACATATAAACACGTAGGTTGCCACATGCAGTGGAGGAGAAGAAGGTAATCAGGACCGTCCGTTGGAAAGAAGGCCGCCATGCCATTCCCAGAATCCCACAAGAATTAGGTTTTAACATACCCGGCCATCCAAACCAAACCCATTTCAAATTCAGCGTATTCTTCACTTCCTTCCAGCCCGGGCTCACCCACTGATTGCCACCAGTCCAGACGGGCCCCTCAAACGATTGAATCTTAAACACGTATGCCACATTGGCACATGTGCCACCCCGTGATGATCATAGGTGATTAACTAGCATTTTGATTTATTCAGTTCATTCCATGCTCCGCAGGAGTAGATGAAATAGACATAGACATGGAAACACGGAAGGTTACCATCAGAGGACATGCAGTGGAGGAGAAGAAGGTAATCAGGACCGTCCGTTGGACTGGGAAGGCCGCCGAGCCATGGCCATTCCCAGCTTACTCCCATTATTCATCATTTTATAAATACCCGGCCACCAAACCAAACCCACTTGGGAACCAGCCGAGCCTTTTCTGGCGTATTCTCAGCATCACTTCCTTCACAGATGGGAAGTTTCCTCCTTGGCTTCCCAGTCCAGACGGGCCCCTCAAACGGGAACACCTCCGGAGAACCTCATTGAAGGCCCGCCTGCCAAAACTGGCATCCTGAATTTTTCTGGCATCTTCGCAACACAAGAAAAATCGGGCTATATACCTGAATCCCCGTAGCGAACCACTACTACGAACGGTCCAGCAACGATGTGGGGAGTGTCCACAGTTTCTTCCATACTTCTGCGACCTACTCAGTGGCTGTGGCATTTATTTTGTTTTATTTTATTTTTGTTTTTTGGGTTAGCTTGTTAGTACACCCACTCTCAGTTCACGCTTCACTGTTAGCCACCCCCACTAGGGAATCGATACCAAGGCCTCGTGTTGAAACGAGGTATCTGATGAAGCTGTGGCATCCCTTTTCAGCGATGAAAATCCACATGCATGCACCATCATGTGATCATGTGGTTTTATTTTATTTTTAATTTTTAATTTTTATTAAATGTTCAATGGATAAGGTTGTATTGTTTTGTTATTGAGAAATGATCCAGTGGTTCATATCATTATAAGTTACGGTGCTCCTTGTATTGGAAGATGTTGATAGTCTGACTGATCGATCAATCTATGCTGTCCATTAGTCCAGTATTCATTTCAAGGTCTACAATGCAAAAAATCACACTTGGTGGATGATTCAATCCATACTTGCCCTTTTTTCAATTTATATCCATCTATTTGCAGGCCATTGGTGCAATGGTTAGGATTGACTGATAATAGTGATTGTTTAGAAACATAAGCAATCCACCAATTCTTATGTAAACGATCACAACTGTCCATTTTGTAAGCTGTTGATGGATGCTTAGAATTGTCGAACAGTGTGAATTTTCTATGGTAGCCTGCAAATTTTGTGATGGGGCTGATGGATGGTACAGATCGAGCAATCAAATTATCCAAGGTTCCCAACACAACTAGGAGCACTATAATTTATAGCGCTCGGGATTATTCGTCTTTGTTACTATATGGGCTTTGTACATTTGGCTTTAGCAATGAAATTGGGGAGTGAGGGTATTTGTGAAGTTGTGTAAGGGTATTTTTGTCATTAATGAAATATCAACGTCTCCATTTCGATGACAGTTCCATCAATGATTCCTGACTGTCCATCAGGTCCAACGCACATTTTCATGAGATACAATCAACCACTCCTGACAAATTTGCTTGTTGGGTATGCAGTAAGACTGGTCACTTAAAGAAAGATTGTTGGAAAATGATCAAAAAGGTTGAAAAATACGCAGTAAGACTGGTCACTTAAAGAAAGATTGTTGGAAAATGAAAAATAAAAATTTGAAGCATTTTAATTCGAGCAATGACAAGCAACTTTCCAAATCCAAGAGTGAAACAAATCAGATAGAGGTGTTAACATCGACATCGATTAAAGATGATGTGTTGATGACAGGCTCTAACTTAGCTTTTTAACAAAATTAGATACTTGATAGTGGAACCACTCATCACATGTGTTCTCATTAGTACGTATGAAATCACATGAGGGTGGTGTTATATGGATGGGAAATGACTCAATTAGTAAAACGGTTGGGATTGGTTTGGTTGCATTGAAGATATATATTTGATGGAATTGTTAGCGGACCTTTGGAGGGATATTTCAGTTATTTCACCTGTCAATATAGAGCTTTCAGGGTAAGTTGTATTAGGGTCAATGAGAGTTAATGAATTTTGAATAGAGGATTTCTTCTTACAAAGAGGGTTTCAAAAGAGGAGTTTTCTTCTTGAATGCTTGAATTTAGGGGATTTTGTTGTATTCTTGAAGATTTATTAATAGCATTGCAATGGTGGGGAGTTTATCTTTTTAACCTTTGAATTTAGGGGATTTTGTTATATTCTTGAAGAAGTTACTTCGTTTCTTGTTTTTTTGTAATCTCTCCTCAATATGGTGGATTATTTTTTTGCCAAATTGTCCGTGAAGGTATCTCAAGTGGTGAACCATGTATATGTGGTTATGTTTTAAAATTTTTTCTATCATCTTCCTTTTATTTATTACACACGATTGTCACATATTCAGTGTGCCATTATAATCGAATAGGCGCTTGATTTTAGTAATGTGTTGCTTGGGTGGTGATTTTAGTTGCATTAAGTGGTCAGTGATGATTTTAATTGCATCATTTTACATCAAAATCATTAACACAAAAGAAAAATAACTAATAAAAAAACTTATTAATAATAATAAGTTTGGAAGTAAAATGGACCTTTGGCTGGGAAACAACTTTCCTTTTCGAGAAATCTGCTAGGACTAACCAACTCCCTCATTGAAATGTCATAAGACCTGTCATAGAGCTACATGTATATCAACAACTGGTTGCATAGATATGATCATCGGAAGTTGCAGTCCGTGTTTTAGCTATATTTTTATTCTAAATTAGCCATTCTGGCCCAAAATCTCTACTTCTTCACCGTCCGTTAATTCTTTCACAACCTGCACCACATCAACTACTAGCCAAGCACACAGAAAATAGCCGTAGATTGGTCTAGTTCAGGACATCGTATGATCCACCCAGATTGATTATTCGGCCTAAAAATTCATGCATGGCCCACTCACAAGGCCTATAGGATGCCCAGCCACTTGCAATCCTACTCATGCTGCGTCCATCAGCTGAGGAGCCTAGATCATATGAGCGGCCAATGGTCCCACATTCAAATCACATGTTGGTCCATTGGAGGATTGGACCTATGTGAATTTTAGGAGAGACCATCTACACGGGTCCCACATGATGAACAGGTTGGAGCTTCCACGTGCCATGTCAGCAAATTCACATTCACTACTATTCATAATATGGGCCAATCCATGAGTATGCGATGGATAAGATATACGATGGTCTGATTATCGGGTGGGCCACACATTTACGAAATTGCGGATGGTCAAAAGATATGGGCTAACGTCTACGTTGGGTGTAGATTGTGGCCACCCAGTGACTGCATGTCCTGATTTTTGGGCTAGACACCCACCTGATGAACGACCTACATTTTGCACACGAATATACGTGTGGCACCGGATACGTGCTAGCCTTAGGCCTTAGCAAGGTTCTTATCAGTTTGGGAGATGGCGTAATTTCCACTTAACCGGATATAAGTGGGAAGTTAATAATGTCATGGGCCATGCTCATGAAAAGCATGACGTGAATGGTCATGATCAAAGGGACCCACCAAGCTTCATCACCCAGACCTTCCTTTCATGGTGATAGTTTACCACCACTTTTAAAATGGAAGTGACTCATCAACTATAAACTAAAAGCATGGTAATCAGCAATGCATCGTCCAATCCGTGATCCACCCGGTGGATGGAACGCACCGTCCAGTCCTAACCACCCGAGTGGGGGATGAATGGTTAGAATTAGAATGGGCAGATTTCCAAATTCAACGGGTGAAATCAGATGGCTAGCACTACTCGATCAGTGTGAATTTTTTTTTGTTTTTTTTTTCTGTTTTAAATTTTTTTAACATATGCACAACCCACAATGAGGATCATAGTTTGGACGGTCTAGATTACAATAATGTAACCATGTCTGCATCCGTTGAACCACCTTCTAAAATGGTGGTGAACCATCATCACTGTATAGATCCCCACTCACGCAGGAGGGTGGGCTTGGCACACTTACTATCTGTGGGATCCAAACCACTCACCAGGTGTCCCCCAAACCCTCCAAAAGAGAAAAAGAAAAAAATGGTCCACTCATTTTGGTGGGCCACTCCATGCACGAGAAAATAGAGAGTTAGAAAAGATGTCCATTTTAATATACCAGTACTGACCACCAAGCAGGTGGGCCAGCCTGATTTTTTAGCGGGAGAACCTACATGGTGGGCCCCACCTAGTGACCAGCTTGGGTAAAACTGGTACATGTGTCCGGAAGTGCACCAACATCTCCCAGCCTTCCAAAACAGCTTTCTCATGGCAAGGGACATAAAAGAAAAAAGTGCTTTCGTAGGGCTGAAAAGTCTCCTTTCGTTTTACCATTGCACGCCTTGGCCCACTTCTCTCTCAAATTTTCAAAATCCAACGCTCCAAAAAGGCTCCCCACAATTTACTTATAGGATACTTCTAGCCGATCATTCCATTCCGAGATCAAACCTTCAAATGCCTCTCTCTATAAATAGGATCCCAAACACACTTCTTTTTCTACACAAGAATCCTCCTACACTCATACATTTTGTTCTATCATATTAAACTACAAAAGCATGTCTGTAAGTATGCATTTTGGTTTTTGGTGGTGATTATATTGTAATTAGTGACTAATCACATGCTATATAACGTCCGATCGATGCTGCGGCCTGGTTGCAGGTGATACAGGTGAGGGTCCCAAACCTCGACTGCGAGGGATGCGCAACAAAGATTCGTAAAGCTTTCTTCAAGCTCGAAGGTATATACATGATCAATCTCTTATTCAGGCTTTGTTTGGTTGCACCAAATATCAAAAAAAATCATGATATTGCGCAGCCAAACACGGCCTAAGAGTTTGTATGAGTATTGCTTGTGCTGGTCACAGCTTGTTTGGATTATCTGCAACATGATATGATTTGCAATTCGAAGCTGTCCATCTTGTCGAGCATGAAAAATACACCAGTTGGATATCATATGACACAACAGGCTTTTTTGTTTTCCTCTTCTTGATCATCTAACATAAATGGACGTGGTTCTTAGACCATAGTCATTCCGAATCGGGCCCACCAAATGGATGGTTCGGATTGTTGAGCCATGCAGAGCCCCATTTTCTAATCCTAAGCATGCTTCTTGTGTTAACTAATGGAGTGTTTGTTTGCACCAAATACCATGATATTTCATGCTTAATCAGTCTAATTAATTTGGTGCAACATACACTACAAGAAAACTGGCCTTTACCGGCGGTCAAAACCGCCGGCAAAGGCTCAGAAAACTGCCGGAAAAGCCTTTCCCCGCGGTCACATAACAGCCGGTAAAGCCTCAGTCGGTAAAGGCTTTACCGACGATCGGGACCTTTACTGACGGTTGTACTGGCTGCCGCTAAATTGTCAAAAGCTACGGATAAAATCCGTAGCTAAATATGACTAGCCCACAGTACCGCCGTAGCCAACTGTGCCGTAGCTCTTTAAATCTTTGCTACGTATAAAATCCGTAGCTATAGACAATCCGTAGCCATATAGAAAATCTTTCTTATCAAAAAGTAAGGAAATAAAAAAGAAAGAAAAAAAGAAAAGAAGGTGACCCACATGCATCCTAGTTTTTTTTTTTTTTTTACACCAGTCTAAACAGCTAACATACCTTGGCTAATGTCAATGATCTCCTTGTTGCCAATGATTGCCATTATTTCCAAGGGACTGGTTTCTCCTGTCGATCTTTGGTGAGCTATGTAGCAGTAAAAGGCATCAGCACGAATTAGCTCACACTCCAAATCACCATTCATTGTCTTCTGAGTGGCTGTGACATGTAAAACACGGATCTGTCTTGAATTTACCTTGACATAATATAATAATGGCAGAGAAGAGGAAGTGTGCCAATGTCACCTGTTTGAAGATAAAGCAGGGAATTTGTAAGACAATTAGAAACACTAAACACACACAAAAACAAAAAAGAAAAGATTCAAGGTCTAAGTCAGAAAATAGATAAAAAACAAAACAAAAATATAACTTTTTTCTAGAGTAATACTATGACCATTGATTTTGGAGAAGTGGGGTCCATGTAGATAATCCAAACTACTGATCTAATGGACCAATAGTGGGACCGGACCAAACTCACTTTTTGCTATTCTAGGGAAAAATAAACTAGGTTACCTTTAAAACATCCATTGTCAATCCTTATAGATGCCTAAAGCCAAGAACATGAACTTGAACATGACTCCCTTCCTTGAACTATTCATCCAGCTTGCAAACTTCCTCATCAACTGCATCAAATATTTGTGACCCACAAAAGAAGAATCTTTACATTTTCAGCCTGGGTTGTAACAACAACACCAGAAGGATCTTTAAATATGAACCAATCACAATAAAAGAAGGCAATGCCTTCATCAGTATATTAAGAAAAGCTAGAGAGGAAAGAATTCAAAATTAATGCAATATTTGAATGTGGCCCATCATTTATATGATCTGAAATACACGAAGGGTGCAGCAGTCAAACAGTAATGACGGTTGTAGAGTGAATATGGGTGCAGAAATCTTGAGTTTTATCTAGTGACTTAAAAGAGCAAACCTGGCATTATTGATGATGAGATGAAGCCTCAAATCACAGAAGGTGCCCCTGTTTACAACCAGATAGAATGTCACTAAGAAGTCTAAGATTGGTCTGTATTTTCCCAATTCCTTATAGGATTCTATGCATGTTCAAAAAGCAAAAGACAAACAAAATTTTAGAAAATGAAAATGAAGACAACCAGCTTCCTTCAGCTGTCCGTCCATTTCAATCATATTAAAATTTCATTGGTCTAAAATATTTCTGCAAAATGATAATAGCCTGGCAACAAATGTAACTGTATCAGCAACTTGATGAAGACCTAAATCATGCTGTTTAATATACTTCATCAACAGAAAAATAAAAATAAAAAATCAGCAACTTACCTCAGTAATCAAGTAAAGGTTTTCTTCTTGCAACACATCCTCAAAATTTGAAGACATCTATCCCATGAATTAGAATCAAGAAGCTGTAGAGTTAAAACAAACATGTTCACTTGCTGCACAAAAAAAAAATAAAAAGAAAAGAAAAAAAAAAAAGAAAAAAAAAACAAGAAGACAATTCAATGTGAATTTTAAAGACAAACATTAATTTATTCTTCAAGAGCTAATACGGGATTAGTTACAATCGAAGTGGTCAAGCAGATAAATTGGGAGATACATGGTAGAAAAGTCATCAGTAATACAGGCAATTACTGTGGCTATAGACAATAACCAAAAGAAGAGCTGAAAGAAAGCATTGACAACCATGCCTACCTTCTCCTTTTGTAGGATTTACTGACAGTTGTGCTAGCCCCCACTTCAATGCGGGATTTACTGACGGTTGTGTTGGCCTGCCTGCCCAGCGTTGGCACTAAGATCTGTCCTAGCTAGGGATCAAACAATTCGCTTAGATTCAGTAAAAAATGACTATACACCATAACTGAGATGTTTGTCTCAGATGAAAAACAGACGAGAGTTGCAACTGCTACCGTCCAAACCACCGCCTGCAATAGAACCTAAGTCCAGGTTGTAAATCTCCGTTTTTTTATGAATCCGGGTTTCCCAAAGAGTTGGGCAACCCCCTTTTGAGGGAAAAAAATAAAAAGCTTGATTATGAAATCGCTGCAAGATATCCATTCCGGGATGTCTCTAATAGGGGTTTACATTTAGAAAATAAGAAATAAGAAAAGTCAGGATTCATAGTAGTTTTCAGAAAACAAAATCCAGTGTCAGCTACCATTCAAAACAGGGCATCACCAAGTTTTAGGAAGTCAAAATCTACGTGAAGTCAAAATCTATGCTGAGATTCATCTATCCTGTCAAGGAACAAAGAAATAGATATTTTTGTTGAACTGGCACTTCGGAATAAAACCTTTTGTCTACATTTACATCTAATGATGACAAAATGTTCTCACATCTTATGAGATAAGAGCTGCAAAATGAGTAAGGACATCATAGCACCAATAAAAATATATATATATTTTAGTCGACCATTAAAAGTAGGTACAATACAAGCAGATATATGGATCAACACAGCCAGTGAAAACAATGGAAGTTAAGAAAAAGAAAAAAGGAAGGGTAAACCTTATTCTGAAATTGTTTTTAGGACTACATAAAGGAGCTTGAAGACAAGACCTTGATTTGTGTTTTACTTATTGTCTTTTAATGTTTCAAATTGCTGACATTGATGCTTCGAGCTTGGAGACAAGACCTTGATGCTCTCTCTCTCTCTCTCTCTCTCTCTCTCTCTCTCTCTCTCTCTCTCTCTCTCTCTCTCCCCCTTTTTTTTAAGAAGAATGTGTTCCGAAGGTTTGTACTTTATTTTGTCTGCATTAGGCTAGGCGAGCACTGCAGGCTTTGAAAGGATTGGTGAGACTTCAGGACCTTGTCAGAGGCCATGCTGTGAGAAAGCAAGCTGCGATCACTCTTCGATGTATGCAAGCATTGGTGCGAGTTCAGGCACGTGTCAGAGCACAGCGTGTCTGCATAGCACTGGAGAGTCAGTTGGTGCAGCAGAAACATCAGCGGCAACTTGCACATGAGGCTCGTGTTCGAGAAATAGAGGTAAAATCAATGACAGGCTGACAGCAGAGTATAGCATTATAGGTTTTTATGGGAACCAACTGGGTTGGTCATTCATGAATTCTTTTTGGATCTCTAGATTTCTTTTGATTCTTTTAAATTTGAGGAAACTGTTTTTTTCAGCCATACATGTAGTTACAGGGGTTACGGTCTTTTTAGTCTGAGTAAATGTGTGTGAGTAAACTTATTGCTGTCTGAGCCTGCAAGGGTACTATTTCAGATCCTGCTTGCCTGCATGTGCATGAGAATCCAGCTGTCCATCAGGTAGACCACATCGCGAATCTGCTGTGACCCGAAAATCAGATTGGTGCGGTAATATGGTAGTCTTACATATGTATAATGTGGACTGCATGTCAGTTCTCTTTAACTGCATGTTTGCATGTGCAAGGAAATTACAACGATGGAAGTATCCAGAAAACAAGTAACTACGAACTACACAGATGAAACATTCCTATTTAAGTTGATATTCAGTTTCAAAAACATATATACAACCCAATTTCATTATGCTGCGAAGGAATAGGCACTACACAACTGCATTTTTCAAGCAGGCATTGGAAACATGATATACGTCACACAAGATGTAGATGGCTAAATATCGAATGCGAAACAGTTCGAACCCTTGTCATGGTTTTTTACCTGTTCTGAGGGTCCTTCCATTTCAATCTACCATGGAAGCTTCTGATGGTGAAACAAAAAGTTAATGGATTCACTTACCGAAGGAGTAAAGCCATTAAATGGATTTTTCCCTGCTTTACAAGAAATACAGATTGCAAAACAAAAAAGTGAAGAAGAATGCTGGGTCCATGAATTGAAGGAGTTACAAGAGACTTGTGGAAGTGAATAAGGAAAGTAGAAAGAGCTAACGAGGATATCAAGGAGTATAACAGCCATTGTGATAATACCCTCAGTCTGAGTTGCTTGGCATAAGCTTTGAATGCTTTATACTCTGTTATCTTTTTCTTCATAAGTTTGTGGGAATTTAATTCTAATGTTCAATGCAATGACCATGTTGCTTGGAGTCTTGGACATCCTAGTCCCATGTCTGTATCAGACTCCTGGCTGACATGGACAAATACATGGCATGCATATGTGCCATATAGTTACCAGAAAACCTCTTCCTCTTGCAAATGCCTACATTTCTCCCTTCACATTTCCCACATACATTTCATGCATCTGTATAAATACCACAACAAATGTTGTGAAATGAGACATTTCTTGCATCTGTTTCTTGCACCATTTCATGGATCTATTCCCAAGCAGAAACTATTAAATGTGCATTAGTCATTTTATGTCTTCTTGTGCATGTGCCTTTTACAGCTTATATTCAATCACCAGATGATATATGGACCTACCTAATGAACATCTAATGACCTACCTCTGCATGGATGTAGATAAGAAATTATACATGCACAGGCCCTTACAGATCTGAGTACATGCGCATGGATACGTGCCAACACTTGTATGCACAGGCCCACAACAGCATCACAATGGAAGTTTCTTACTTCAAATTCTTAAAGAAACAGTAGAAATTGCTCAAGCCAAGAATTTAGAAGTTAAAGATGTGGTGGAGACCCACCTACTTCAACCCCTTCTACATACTCAAGAACTGGAGCAGAACTCATTTGCAGGTTCCACATGATTTTTTTCTGAGAAGAAAAGAATGTATAAAAATCAATCTAGGTCTGAAAAGCTTGAAAGTAAAAGGGTAATGATGCCACAGCTACAAGATTTTCCTAGTTTTACATTTTGGTTGTACCTAAAACTATATTCAGTGCTAAACTGAGCTAACATAACTCACTGACTTCCTTAAGTAATCAAATGAGTTTTTCATCTGTGGAACTGAAAAATAGACACTTAAAAAATAATAAATAATAATAATAATAATAATAATAATAATAATAATAATAATAATAATAATAATAATAATAATAATAAACGTAAACAGAGATGGGGGTAATGCAGAAAATGTATCAATCAACAAAACAAGAAACACACCTGTGATTCCAGTTCCTTGGTTTTTAGTTTCCATTGAGCAGACATTACCCCGATCTCATCTCTCAATCTGGATATCTCTTCATCCTTTGCATTTAGATGTTTCTTAATAATCCCAAAATCCTTCAGAATGTCCTCCTCTAAAATCTTCCTCAGTTCCTGATCTTTGAAGGCTCCAGCTTTAGTGACTGCGAGCATAATCGCTTCTTCAATTTTCAAAACTTCATCTTTCAGTTGCTTCTGAGAAGCTTCCCTTGCTTCAAGATCCTTCTGAAAATGATCCAACTGCTCTCCTAACATAGTAACACGATTTTCGTGCTCTTTAAGTGAACTGCTTTTCTCATCTAATTCCCTCAACATGGCCAAACATTGAAACTGCATTGATTGGGCTGATGCAATACTCTCATCTGCAGTTGCTTGAGCAACTGAAAGCTGTGATCTGAGATTATCTAACTCCTCGAGGTACTGTTTTGCACAAAACATGATAGTGCGGATGGGAAAAATAAACATCAGTACAAGAAAAAAAGGTCAGTAACTTGAGTTGTGCTCTAAAATAAAATTAAAAAAAAAAAAATTTAAAAAGGTATAACAGTTGGAGCGCAACTTCCAAATGAAGTGAAAGGCATAGTTAAATTCATGAGGTTCTCTAATTTCATGGTACGAACAGACAACACAATTCATCACGCTGACATGCATGGGCAACCATTAAAAGATATTACTACAATCATCTGATGAAAAGTAGATCAGATCAAATCTTTCTCCATGATTCGTCAGCATTTCTCCAAGTTACATTCAACGAGGGTGGAAACAGATAGCAGCAATAAAACAAAATTTACATTATTTTCTTGTTGGGAACTTTCAGAAACCTCCCTATATAGGAAATGATAACAAATCAACAATAAAAGCTCAACTAAAAGACGGAAACCACTTTGTGGGCTTGAAAAACAGGCACAATAACACTTCAAAAACTGGTACAAAGCAGACTCCACGGGACCAGACCAAATGCAGGAATAAAATAGAGAGCAGGTACACATATAGAGAGTTAACAAAGTAGATGTAAATATTCAAAGAGAACAAAAAAGAACAAAATCCATACAAGCCTCAGAGATATATTTACCTGTTCAGTGTCTGATTTTGACACCTGCAACTGGCCATTCTTCTCTTCCAATCTCCTCTGCAACTAGCATATCACATCCTCCATGCTCCTTGCCTTTGCCTCTGCCGCCTGCACCACCCCAAAAGCCAGTTAGGATGAATCAAGACACTCTAACAAAGGAACTGAGTTCATGAAATGCAGAAATTTACATGCCTGTCGGGTTAGTGTCTCTTGGGCAAAAGATTCCTCTTGCGAGGCTAGCCGACCACGAACATCCTTGAGCTCAGCTGCCAACGAAACAACACTGTGCCGAAAATTCTGCTTCTTTTCCGTGAGATCCTTTAACAGAGGATCCACTTCTCAGGCAGTCAATGATGTCTCCTTCAACATCATCCCAAAATGAAAATCCTAATGAAAAAAAAAATAATATGCAAATTTCTGTTGCTGCCTGAGCTGAGTCTCAACCTGCTAGGTTTGAGAAATTTGTTGGGCAGACTGAATTTGTGTATGTGACTCAGATTGAGGCGGAGGAACTGCAAGTTTCTGTTTGTACAATTTAAAATACATTTCCAATCCATTCATCAGGAAAAAAAGCTCCATAAAAAAAGAATAAGAAAACCCATGAGCTAAAAAACATCAAAATTGAAACCCAAAGTGCAAATATATTACACAAGAGAAGGACAAAAACATCATAAAGAAGTGGGGCTCTTAGCGATTCAACACACCATTATGAACATGAAATTAGCTTCGAAAACAAACCCATGAGCTAAGAACATAAAAATAGAATAAATAAATAAATAAACATAAGCATAAAATGCATCAAGAAAACATCATCTAAATGCATGAAATAGGAGAGTCTAGAAGCTCAATTGACAACTTTGAACATGAAGTCAGCACTAGAAACCAATCGGCAAGCTAAAAAACATCACAAATGCATCAATTAAAAAAAGAAAAAAAAAAGAACATGGCAATGAATGGGTTACCTCCCAGCTTTCTCAGAAGCCGCATACTGATCTAATCGACAGGTATCCGCTGATTCCACAAGTTCATCCAGCTACAGTAAATACGTACAGCCCATTGGTCAACTCCAAGCAGTGATCCAAGGAATTCTGCAACAAAAACAATTGCATTGGTGAGAAATATTAAGTAAGATTTAAATATTTAGGATAAAAATAGAAACAGGTGATGTAGGTCTTCTCTTTCTAGTAGAAGCTTATTGTTATTTTCTAGTAGGAAAAAACATGGTCGAGTTATAACAAAAGAATGGTACATGCATACAGACAGAATAATCCATTTTGGATAGATACTAAAGAAAAATATCAGAAAGTACTTGTTATTGATGTGATCCTGAGATATAAGGCGAACTATTTGCATTGTTGGAGGCCAATCAGCTGCAAGCCTGAAATGAACAGGGACAATATTTAGAAAAGGACTATGAATCTTTTCTGTACCAGAGACACATGCTAAAATAACGCCAAATATCAAAATGGATGATAGCTTTTATCTCAGTAGAAAGTCAAAAACAAAAATGCAGTTGCAGCTCAAGAACAGTTATTGCAACTCCATTGAGATGCAAAATAAGACTAGAGAGGGGTCATGAACTGGAGTCCAAACTCAATACTAACCTATACATGAATAATGGTTCCACAAATACAGCTTTAAGTTTAAAATATGGATTTCCAGCTTGTGTTACTGTCAAAAGAACAAAAGAAATAAAGGATGTGGCAGCAGGTTCTTTTTCTTTAAAGAATGGAAGAAAATGATACAACTCACCTTGACACCCTTCTCCCTCCTTTACCCGGGGTTGGGACCGGCAATGCAAGAAATTGCATTGGCGGAGTTAAAAAAGGAGCCCAAATAGTAGTACTTACATTTTTTGATATCTTCTCAATCTCAGATGTATAATATTCAATTGAATCCACTCTTTCTCCACAAAGTCCTAGAAATCCAGTCTGTCAAACAAAAAAATGATGTGTAAAGGTGGAAGGTCAAAGATCTAAAGGAAAGAAAATGAAAACTTAAAGCAGGTTTTATATCTTAAAGTTTAAAAGATGAAAAAAAATAAAAATAATAAAAATAGAGATGCCATGAATGCTAAAAGTCATTCCCCAAATAAGCAACAGAAACTCCAACATCTTCAACCATGAATGCTACAAATAATGCTACAAAAGATTTATTTATGAGGTCGTAATTAATGTTCATGGCTCTAAGCCAGATGCTCAACTCCAACCATTCAAGCCCAAGCCCAGTATTGGGTAGGGACCATTGTGACAAATATCCAGAAGATATTGAAAGTCTTGAGATATTTGCGATATTGAAAGTATTGGGCTTCAAATATCAGATATGAAGAGATCGGTCACCTATTCAGCCACTTGCTCGATGTGCAAATTGGATCAGGAAATTTTCAAAGGGTGGGGTTTGTCCTCTGATGATGGATTACTCATTTGTCTTCTGTACAAAAGGACTTTTCAATACACGTGAAATTAAATAAGAAATAAATTCTTACAATTAGTTGCGAAGTGCAACCTGAAGAACTTCTTTCTGATAGATGAACTGAATCTACGCAAGCGTGAACAAATTATAGCTAAAAATTATCACTACTTGATTACTTGCTATGGATTACACTACAAAATGTAAAACAACATGTCGGAAAGTAAATGATTACACTAAGAAATGTAATTTACTTGACAGAACGATAAAAGATTACACTATGGAATGTAACTTGACTGATAATTTGAAAGGTAATTGAAAAATAGATTTGATTTGCTGGGGTTGGTATGAGACGCCTTTATTTGCTATATTCCTTCTCTATTTATAGTTCTAATCTAGCTGTTCTGGATCCTTTTCATGTTCCGACGGTTGTTGTATCATCTCTCCACTACTTGGTTTCTGAATGCTTCCCACGTTCTGCTTTATTCACTTCTCCTTGTGCCATTTGTCATGCGACCACTCTAGCTCGACCGCTTTCCTTTTGACCACTCAGTGCTACACGACATCAACTTATACATCATGGCTCCGCTTCTCGAGACACCTCCATACATATTTGTAGGCCAATCTCTGAGTGTAGCATGCGTATTTGTACAAATCACACATAACTTGCTCTGATCGGTCTCGGCAGGGTATGACTGTTATGGGCTGAACAACTTTAAAATTAAAGGTATTAGAAAAGAGATGTAATTAAAGATGTATGATAATACACTGCATGCATGGAATGTAATAAGAACCCAAATAATAATAATAATGGCTTTCTAACTACATGTGCTCTTTCCTTTCTTGTTCATAGCAATGTGATGTGAATGTTTATCAATGTCCTATGGATGAATGTCAATAGATGTGCTGTCCAATGCACTAATTATGCAATATTTATAATCAATTCCTAAATCGTGATCAACAAACTATTTATGCATGTAGTTATTCTATTGAAGTACATGCTAGTCAATTGACATTTATGCATCATAATGCATTTCATATGCATCATCATATATTAATATCTCATCATATGAGGGGAACATGAGGCCATGATCGATGATTGTAAAGAAAATGATCCAAAAAAAAAAAAAAAAAAAAACATTTGTATGCTTCATTCTCTCTATTATAATAAGAGCTCTTATTAGGCCAAATGCCAAACCATCTAAATCTCCATCCCATGGATATTGGCTTGGCTCTTTCTTTGATAATCTTGCAGCCCGTATCAGTTAACCCTTTCAACTGTATATCAAGGGTTCTATCTGATATAGTCTCATTGACTTCTTATATACTCGTATTATTTCAGTTCCTTGCATTTGTTTATTTATTCAAGCTTTATTTCTATTTTTCCTATGAATCAAGGGTACGTAATTCCATAGAATGTGAATTGTAGTATGTCATGACCTACAATGTAATAAGAACCTTGATATTAATAAAAAGCCTTTTAGTTCTACTCGCTCTTGTGTCTTTAATTTATGGATTGGGCAATGTCTCTTATGAATGTTTATGCATTGTTTATTATCCGAATATCAAAATGAGCAAACACTTGGATATAAACTAGTTTTCTAAACAACTAGTTTCAACATTTAATTTCCTTTTGATTTTAAAATAGAAGGCCATTGGATCCTTCAAATTATAAATATCGAAAAAACACAAACGATGATGTCATAATAGTTAAATTCAATTCCCTAAGTATATCCCAATTGAACCTCAAACCCAAATATTCAATTTCAAGCACAAAAAAATAAAATAAAATAAAAATAAAATAATAATTGTACCTCAATCTTTTAATTCTAGACCACCACATCCACGTGAGTCACCACTAATATTAGAATAGCATGTAGAATAGCATGAAATTCAACTTGCATGAGGTAATGCCTGGGGAAATCAACTTGGAGCTGTTACGATTCATTGGTGAGAAACGGAGTCTGGTTGAGGAATTTCATCAAACATGTAGAATAGCATGAAATTCAACTTGCACTGCTTCTTCCCTTCACAAACCCCCATGCTCCAGTTTTTCATTTATGGCATGAACTTACTGTTTGTGCCCAAACACAATAGCGATAATTCTCTAAAATTTCAACTAACCTGATGATGCATTCAGACCCAAAGTTTATTCATCTCTGTGAAGTTTTGAAGTACAAATTCCATAACATCATTAACAGTGTTAGCATCCCTGTAGGAAGACAATGGACAGGGTATAGAGCATTTTATCAGCGATCTATAAAAAGATATCATTCATAAGAACCTTAGATCTGACAAGAAATCAAGGAAAATCAAAGTAGAAGGGCAGAAAACGCAGACATCGAAGAAAAAAGATCTCCCCAGGCATTTCCCATCTACGGATTGGATGGTGCACCCGTCATTTGTACCACTTATTCCAGGAGGCAAGCCTCCACCAACTGCAGCATTTCCCATCTACAGATTAAAAAGAAAGAAATGAAAGAAAGAAAAAGAAAAAGAAAAGAAGAAGATCATAAATGCATATAAGTGAAATCGGACTTTTCCCAAAAACAAAAAAAAAAAAAAAAAAAAAGGATAAAAAGTGAGCAAGCATGCTGGGTATTCAAAACAAGATAAGCTGGAGATCATTCAAAGTTCAGACACATTGCCTAAGCAACCCTACCTAAGGAAATGCCACTGAAACCGAAAATAAAATGTGGATCAGTGAGTGAGATGACAAAGAACCATACAAAAGTAAGAGGAAATAAAATGTGCAACACTAAGACAAAGGGATACTATGAAACTCAATCCATCCCAAGGATTTAGTTGGATTGGATGGCATCTCCAGAGCATTAGATTCCTTTCCAGCTCTCTCCACAGGGGTCACCACCGACAAAATTCCATCCAGTGAGTTGGGGTGGGAAGTTTAGGGAGATGTTGTGCCATCCTTGCTTGTAGTGTACATATAAACCAGCCCATCCAATCCATTTTGCCTCAAGCTCCTTCACACCTATGACAAGATGTGAGAAAAGTGACCTGATGCTCTATCTTATCCCATTATGTAAAGAGGTATATATGCCAAAAAATGATCACACATTTACACGACAGACTCTCAGCTTCATATATATATATATATATATATATATATATATATATATATATATATATATATATATATATAAAACTTGAATCATTATCTTTCCATATGGAAAACCAGAAAAGCACTACAAAAGCCATTAAAATGTACTAAAGAACTAAGAAAACCAGCCAGTCCACCTTAGAATCACCCCTACAGTGTGAAATCTGGACCCTTAAATACAGTTCCCCAGCATCTGTACAGTGGCCTTAGCCCAACAAAAAAAGGGGTACTCCAAATTCCCTATTTAAGAATGAAATCAGAGCCTACAATAACACAAGGAAGCTACAAAAATTACAAAAGTTCATCTATAAAAGCAACAATCTATATGACAGATTATATCCATCTAATGCCGTTCTCATCATAGTTAATAGCCAAGAAGAAACAATCCATGAACAGATTCCTTTTGATACCACAACAATGTCTGTCTTTATGGCCCCAACACAAAAGTAACAGCGAAAGCGCAATCCCAAAAGGCATTCCCAACATTATTTTATTTTAAAAAAAAAAAAAAAACAAATACCCAAAACCCCATTCCTCATCTGATGTTTTTTCAGCAACATGGCCCATCTGCATTGGGTCAAAATAAATGAATGGCCCAGATCTTGTACAAGTGCCCCTCGAGTAAGAAGATTGAAGGCTTGATTAACTTACTTAGCTATGAATGTTTAGCATTGGATCATTCCTCTACATCTAATGCAAAAGCATAACTTTCTTACCTCTTATCTTTTTCAACTGAGCTTCCACAGAAGCCTTCTTGGGGAAATCAACTTGGAGCTGGTATGATTCATTGGTGAGAAACAGAGTCCGGTTGAGGAATTTCGTCAAACAGGCAATACATCCATATGCATCAATGCATACCAAAACACCACATTCCTGGATCTGACCAATACATGTCCTGTGCTGAAATTAAAAAGTGAGTCAAAATGTGGCTGCTTAGGTGGTCATATCTGACTCAACCCATGGCCATTGCAACATTAAATGGGATGGGATCACTGCCTCTAATGAGGTGGATCAATGTTGATTGTTCCCCTCCCATATATCAGGCTAGTCCACTCATGGATGGGCCAAAAAAGTATGAAAGAAACAGAGAGATTAATTGTACAACAGTGGTACACGTCATTGGTTGAAGCATTTCTTCAAACAACTAACATGCAGATGTCGGCGGCCATGGACAGCAGCGGATATGGTTGTTGCTGCGATGGCTGCTGCCCAAATTTTGATAATTGAAAGGGGAAGTGAGAGAGACAGAAATGAAGGGAGAGAGATCGAGAGAGAGTACCTTTGATTTTCCTTTCTTTCTTCTATTTTCTTCGATTGTTGGAGAGAGATCGAAGAAGGAACAGCACGCCGAAGAAAACGAGAGAAAGAGAGATCGAGAGAGAGGGAGGAGAGGGAGATCGAGAGGGAGAGGGAGAGGAAGGGAGAGAGATCAAGAGAGTTTGGGGGAGAGAGATCGACGACGGGAGAGACGAGACGGCGGAGATGGAGATTGGGAGGGAGAGGGAGAGAGATAGTGAGAGGTAAAGAGAGCGAGAGCGAGAGAGTTGGCGCTAACTAGGGGTTTCTTTTTTTTCTTTTTTCTTTTTTATAATCCAGGGACCCTTTGCCCGCAGCCGTTAAAACTGGCCGCCAGCAAAGGGTAGCCCCATCGGTCGGCTAAGGTCCGATTTCTTGTAGTGATATAATGAAATTTCATGATATTTGGTGCAACCAAACGCACCATAAACAAACTCAATATTCAAAGCCTTGTCATCTTTTAGCAGATTCAGTTGCCAGCTTCCAAAATGCAAATTACTTCTCTAGCTTCTCACATTGGGTTAGGGGTCCAACCTGGATATGGGTCCAAATTGGGCCTACAAAAGACCTCGAAGTCGGGTATGGGCCTTATTTGAAAATGGACCCAGGCCTACAAAAATTTATGTTATCCAAGTACAGGTGGCAATGGACGAGGCTTGTGTCAGGCCAAGCTAGGCCTGGTCGACGCAATAGTTAAGACCCAGAGCCTGATCCTGCCCTGAACTTGCATGGGCCTACCACACAGGCCCAGTTTAAGCCCGGAAGAATTGGTTGCCCGAGCCGAGCCTGCCCAGACTCTTCTCGGCCTGATCAGAAATTGATAAAAATCTTATTTCCCACTCGAATTTTTTCTATCCATCCGCTGATCAAGTGGGCCACACATGCACAAAGAAACAGGACATTTTAAAAGAATGAAACCAATGGTCTATATTTAAGATAGATCCATGGCATATTTGTAAGATATAATACATGTACATATGGTGCAAGTCTTAAGCAGGGCCTGCTTGATTAACTGATTGAATCTTAAACACGTATTCCACCCCATGATATTCATAGATGAATGACTAGCATGTTGATTTATTCGGTTCTTTCCATGCTACGCAGGAGTAGATGAAATAGACATAGAAATGGAAACACAGAAGGTTACCGTAAGAGGGCATGCAGTGGAGGAGAAGAAGGTAATCAAGACCGTCCGTTTGACTGGGAAGGCAGCCTAGCCATGGCCATCCCCAGCTTACTCCCATTATTCATCATTTTATAAATACCCGGCCCACATAGCGAACCACTATTACGAACGGTCAGCATCGATGTGGGGAGTGTACACACTTTCTTCCATACTCCCGCGACCTACTCAGTGGCTGTGGCATCTGATGAAGCTGTGGCATCCCTTTTCAGCGATGAAAATCCACATGCATGCACCATCATGTGATCATGTGGTTTTTTTATTTTATTTTTATTTTTTTTATTAAATGTTCAATGGATAAGGTTGTATTGTTTTGTTATTATTGAGAAATGATCCAGTGATTCGTATCATTATAAGTTACAGTGCTCCTTCTTATATTGGGAGATGTTGATAGTCTGACTGATCGATCAATCTATCCCGTCCATTAGTCCAATATTCATTTCAGGGTCCACAATGCAAAAAATCACACTAGTTGGATGATTCAATCCATAGTTGCCCTTTTTTCAATTTATATCCATCTGTTTGCAGGCCATTGGTGCAATGGTTAGGATTGACTGATACTAGTGATTATTTAGAAAAATAAGCAATCTAAATTGTTGATTGCACCTATTCTTATGTAAACAATCACCACTGTCCATTTTTTAAGTAGTTGATGGATGCTTAGAATTGTCTGAACATTGTGAAATTTCTATGGTAACCTGCAAATTTTGTGATGGGGCTGATGGATGGTACAGATCGAGTATTCAAATTATCCAAGGTTATTAGACATATTGGTGCCATTTTTCGATGACATCAAAGATATGTTCGATGCCATTGAAGCTGGGTCGAGCTAATCGGAGATTTTTAAAAAATCTATGTTTAGTTGTTGGACGTTTTTGTGCCTGTTTGATGACATCGAACGTTTTGCGCAAAATTTTTCCGATCCGTCGGATCCGCGAAATTTGCTTCCTATTTCGTTTGAGATTTTTTTCCAAAGCTCTATATATGGGTGTAAACAGGATTGAGAGGTATTCTAAGGTTTACAAGGCCATACTTAGGATTTCTAAATCGTCCTAGGGCTTCAAACGGGTGTAATAAGGGTGAGATTCGAGGTTGTTCGAATCGGGTAAGCTCTTTCTCTTTGTAATCTCTACTTTCATAGTTATTATCTGTCACTTTGTGTCGTGGTTTTTTTCCGCAAAGGTTTTCCACGTAAAAACTATTGTGTACTCTTTACTTTGCTTGGTGCTTTTGGATTGTCATCCTAGATTCATCTCTGTTTGCTTCCATGGTCCCCTCCCCCCCGGACAGGTTGAAATATTGGCAAATTCTAAACTGATCATTCTTCTACAGTCTTATTGCCCTAGAAATTGAGGGATAGAAAGAATGGAGATCAAAGAGGTTCACTTTGTGTTTGGATGCTCTAATTTGCTAGTAAATTATTTAGTAAATGATTTACTAGCAAAGACCCCTTAACATTTACCAGCAAAAATGTGAGTTTTCATTTACTAGTAAATAAGGAGGTGGTAATGGCACTATTTTTTTTTTAATGAAATCCTAGAAAGCAGATTTCTTTTACCATTTACAGGCTATCCAAATATTATAAGTAAATCATTTACAACTTAAAGTCAAATAGACAGGCTATAAATCATTTATAGCCTTGAAAGTGATTTACTAGTAAATTATTTACAATGTAACCATTTACTACCATTTAAACCTACCCCTAGTGGAAATGAGGTGAAGACAAGAAGAAGTCGACAAGTGAGGAGCACGTGCAAGGGAGATCATCTAGAGTTTTAGCGGAGATGGCCCGCTTCAATGAAGAAACCCTTGCCATAAAAATCAGGTCAATCCAATCTCTAGGCAGATCAAAATGGACAGTTGGAAAAAATCTATAATGGCCTATATTCATCATGTGAAGTGATTTTTTATTTTTATTTTTGATCAAGCATGTTCACATAGAGACAGAATTGGGACCTGGCCTAGATATTACTGATGCCTGCCATATTATCCTATGTGCTATGATTTTAATTAGCTCCACATTATCATGTGTGCTATGACCTACATCTATCATCTCTCCTCATGCACGCTGCTTTATTTCTTAATGCCCAAATAATTGGTATTTCTATGGTGGATGGCCAGATTGAGCTCCACTAAATGGACAAGTAAAATCCATCAACCATACAATCATATGTATGAGGTTAGGCAAATATTTCATTCTATGATGAACACAACAATTGTTTGGAGAATTCAAAGAATGTCAGTGGATTAATTGTACTTGCTAACTGAACTCTCTACACATGACAATGGATGGACTAGCTAGATCATGGAAAGTATCTCCCTTCATATGTGAGTTTGAAAATTAATTAAGCTAGTGCACTCATTAGGTGTATAATCTTAAATATGTACCATTAGCCAATTTTACTAAACACACCTTTCTCTTCAGGTGTGGCCCAATTGAGGAGTAGAGCAGCTGAAGCATATAAAGTAGGAACATGTATCTACACACACACACACACAGAGACACACAAAGGTGGGAGCACACCACCTGTAATTTTATTGATACTCGAAAATCATATACATTAGAGGGGCAACACTGGCCAGTTCCCTCCCCAAATCTTCATTACAAAGCTATTTATTACAACTCTCATGCGAAGTACCAACAGAAAGAAAATCCACTGAAGCAACCTAGGTTACAAACAATTATTCATCATTCATGACTTAGGTTTCAATCTAGCATCATGTACAGTGACAATTAAAACAAAGTCTATCTTTCATCTCATCAAAGAAGCGGTAATAAACAATCCTCCAGGACCTCTTGAGCACTAAAATGCCACAAAAGGCCCAAAACCCAACTGCAAATCCTGGTCCCAATCCAGAGTAAAACCAACGCATCTCATCCTCTTCTTCATCTTTTTCAATGTCACTGCTAGTAGGCATTGGACCTCGAGGAGTCTCATCGCTAACACACTTATGTGGAAGAGGAGGTCCACAAAGCCTGTTGTTGCCCATATAAATAGAAGGATCTTGAAATGTCTGGAGCTGATTTCCAGATGGAATTTTCCCCCACAAGTTGTTAAATGACAAGTTCAAGTAACTTAGAAAAGTTAAATTTGACATGCTCAGAGGAATTGTACCTGAAAGTTGATTTTTTGAGAAATCAAGAGACTCTAGCAATGCCAATTTACCAATCTTGTCTGGGATCTTTCCGGTCAAATGGTTTCCCGAAAAGTTTAAGACACGCAATCCCAAAAGATTTGTGAGTCCTTTTGGGATCTCTCCAGATAAGTTATTTCTTGAAAGGTCCATGCATGTAACAAGTGAAATTGTTCTAGTGTATTCAAGCATTAGCCCCTTCGTTGATAAAAACAAGTTTTCCTTGTAATATGATGTTCCTATCCCTCCATAGGAAAGATTGAGGTTTGTCTTCTTCATGGACATGAGATCCTCAAAACTTTGGGGAATTGAACCAGACAAACAATTTTGTGCCACATCAAGGATCTGAAGAAAAGTCAGGTTTGATAGTTGTGTCGGGATGTTGCCAGTAAACATATTTGATCGTAAACTCAGAATTCTTAAAGCTGGAAAGCTTTTGCCAATCCAAGCGGGAATATAACCTGAGAAATTGTTGTGTCCAAGGTCGAGAGTCTCCAGACTAGTACATTTCTTTAAAGATGAAGGGATTTCTCCTGATAGGTTATTGTTGCTCAGGTGCATTGATTGGAGTTGACGTAATAAACCCAAATACGTAGGTATTCCTCCCGATAACCCGTTCTTGCTCAAATCAAGTGCCTTAAGTGCTATGCAATTACCCAAACTCAATGGAATGATACCACTAATATTGTTTCGAGAAAGGTCAAGGGCAGTCAAGGAATTCATTCCTTCTATGGATGAGGGAATTGTGCCACCGATTTGGTTACCTTTGGCAGAAAAGTATTCTAAATACTGCATTGTGGATGTAAAATTGGGTGGAATTGACCCAGAAAATTGATTGTCGGAGAGATCAAGTACTCTAGCTCCATTCAAAATGCAAGGTATGGGACCACTGAAATGATTGGAACTCAAATCAATGGAGGCATAAGGCAACATTTTTAAAGGATTGGGCAATTGGCCAAATATCTGGTTATTTGAAAGGTCTAGTTGATATTGGGGTGTTAAATCCCAAAACCAGGTGGGGATGATGCCAGAGATGGTTGTGTTAGAGAGGTCCAACTCGGAAACATATTTTTGTGTTTGTAGCCAGAGAGGAAATCGAGGACCTAAATAACATGATCCTAGCCTAATTATAGAAAGCTGAAATGGAGGGGCCCAATCAGAGTGTGGATGAAAAACCAAAGAATTGGAAGACAAATGTAAGTACGTCAACTTCGTTAAGTTTTCAAAAAGACTTTCAGACACGTTTCCTGTCAAGGAGTTATAAGAGAGGCCAAGCAAAGACAAGTTAGAAAGTTGTCCTAAAGTTGTTGGGATTGTCCCATTCAACTGATTCCCTGAGAGATCTAATTTTTCTAAGGAAGACAATCCTCCAAAAGCTGCAGGGATATTCCCATTCAACTGATAATTCCATGAGAGATACAAGGACACGAGGCTAGTTATGGTAGCTATCCAGTTTGGAATGGTAGAGTTCAAGTTGTTAGAACGGAGATCAAGGACACGGAGAGATGTGAAATTAACAGAAGGAAGAGTTGGAGAAATATATGAAAGACCACAGTTCCATAGGTACAACTCAAGGAGGGAAGGAGACATGTTCATTACGTGCACCCAATCATGGCTTGCCATAGAAAGGTTCACAAAAGACATGTCGAGGTAATTGAGAGAATGTAGGGTTGTCAACCACCAAAGGTTTTTGGCATTCAAAGGATATGATGAAGAAAGCTGCAGGGAAATGAGTTTAGAGAGGTTTCCAAGCTGATGAGGGATTATCCCGCTGAAATCTGCCCATGACAAGTTCAAATGCCTCAACTTCTTCATTGAACCAGAGCTGGATCAATTCTGCCACCTAGCGTGTAGTAAGGTGGATCATTCGATCTATGGAGGTCGAGTTTAAGAACAAACCCAGTTATGTTGTGGCAGGTAATTCCTCTCCATTTGCAGCAGTCAGAGGCTTCATCATCCCATGAAGAGAGAAGATTGGAAGGGTCGTTGAGAGCCTTCCGAAAGGTAGTCAGAGCTTTTCTCTCCGAATCCAAGCAACCACTCACCTTCCCATATCCTCCCCAATATATTAGAACATTTAAAAGAAAGACAGAAATAAGAAACCCTCTCTGCTGAGAATAACAATTGATCTCCATTCCTTTTCTCTCTGCTCTAGAAAAAGGAAAATATCTTCTTTGCTGATTTCTCCTTCCGCTCTCCTTAATTTATAAGATCTGAAGACCGCACACATCAATCATGCTAGTTCACCACCATTTTCTCTTAACACTAATCAAGCAATCCTAACTATCAACTTTAAATGGTTGAAGAGTCACCACCATTTTTAAAATGGTGGCGGCCTATCACAGGAGTGTTGTTCCTGTGTAAGCATGGAATGACGGTTTAGCTCTTGAGAAGGCAAGTCTCTGGCATCTTGATCGACTAAGACATCCAAACCGTTAATCAAGTTCCTTAACACATCTTGGGGTAGAGACTTTTGGGGACAAGGATCATCGTCCATCCATAGTACGGATAGGTGGACAGCTGTATGTACGATTTCTGAGAAACAGTGGAGGGAAGTGCCAGTCTGTTCAGTCTCCTTACGCCTTTGCCTGTACAACTGGGGCCATGCCTTCTTCATCCAAACCGTTGATCTAAATGGTACGTCTGCCTAATTAGTGGACCGGATTGATTTTTATTTATTATTATTTTTTTAAGGTGATCTTCATGGTACGGCCCACCGTCTCCTTACGCAATGATGTTTGTGTTATCTCCCCACCGTACATCCATTTTGTCAGCTCATTTACAAGCTAAAAAACCAGGGAGATTCAAAGTTCAAAGAGTGGTAATTGTACGGTCACCCCATGAAAACTTATTGATTCCTACTCCAATGTTTATTTACCATCCAAATGTCTAACTAATTCTTATTATGTTCCTATTGTCCCACCGAATGAGGGGGCTGAATTATGTGGTAATCAACATTCACAGTGTGGTATGCTTGATTAATACTCTGATTCCCACACAAGTGACACATCGTATATTTACTACAGGTGTGTAAGATAGGACCTGCACAACAGCGATCATTGCTATTTAGATAATGTTCACATAAAATCTGGCAAATATGATCAGTAGGTCGGATGCACATGACAAAATTATACAAACTTTCCAACCTTTTAATCATTTAGTTAATTTTTACTGCCGTGGCCTATCTGATGATCTCATGGGCTTCGCATCTATGTCGCTGGATTGCTAGTTGAGCGGCTCTAATCCCACACTCATGTGCCTCATTTTCCACCGGTGAGTCAGCTGCACATTCAAAGTACACTTGAGCAACTATTATTATCATTATTACCATCCTCTTATGCTATCTACCGGACATGTTACATTATATATGTGCACCATAAACATAAAATTTCCCTCCAATTCAAGAATTAAGAGTGGGCATTTCCAAGCCATTCATCCTGCATTAGTTCTTGTAGATGGACCATGTCCCCAAATATCCCACATTAGAAGATCCTAGCCATAAATCTAATGTGAATGTTGAACAATCCTACCAAGTCCAATTGATTCCAAGTGTATGTCCCACTAATGAGTGGATGCGTGTGATTTTTATTTTATGTGATTTTCTTGGTAGATGGTGCTGATGTCTTGCCCAAGTGGCTGTCAACCAGAGAGATGGTACCATGCCATAAATTGTGTCATTTTTCTTATCTTCCAATTGCCCTTGCACAACATGGCTCAACTGTCATCAGATTAGCTTTCAATTTTGAAAATTTATATTTAAAAGTGACTTGATTAATTAGAAGTCTATTGTTTGTTCTACACCATTTAAAAAATGTTGGTGTATTCTCGATCATATATATGCCACTAATAAAATCATAGCTTAAGAAATGATAATCACTCATTTAAGGTCCACTGAAAGTAAAGTAGAAAAGTATAATTACCGGATAAGAAAATTTAAACTTCATATTTCTTTCATTGCCTATCTTATTTTATTTTATTTTTAAAGTCTTTATATTGTAATAGTTTAAGAAATGTGAATCACTTATTTTGCATCCATTGCAAGTAAAGTAAAAACGTATAGTCAACTAATAAAAAGAAATCTCATTTGGCATCTATTTTATTGTCCGTCCCATTCTTTAGAGAAGTCCTTGTATTGTAATAGCTTATGAAATGATAACCACTTCTTTAGCATCCATGAGAAGTATAGTCACTGAATAAGAAAATTCTTATTTAATATCTCTTTTATTGCATGTCCCATTCTTTGGAAAAGTCCTTGTATATTAATAGCGAAATGCTAACCACTCATTTAGCATCCATGAGAAGTAGAAAAGTATGGTCATTGGAAAAGAAAAGTCTCAATTCGCATCTCTTTTATTGCCTGTCTCATTCTTCAGACAAATCATTATATTGCATTGAGGCCCAAGTGGAACATGAAACGACTTATAATTCTAAGTCAAGTCTATGATAATATAGACTTAAGACATGAGGATGACTCTTCTTTTTTTTCAATAACTTTCTGATTTACAGTTAAATAAAATGGTGAAAGGTCTAAATTTTGTGTTTTCAATTAATTTAATTAATTTCCTTTAGGTGGAACATTTTAAGTTCACATGTGCGAAAGTAATTTAGGACATGTAAAAGTTGAAAATGGGCTTGAATTAGGCACTTGGGCCAATCATCGCGTGATTCGGTGGCTTTTTCCTAGTTGGGTCAGCTGGCTCAACACTCATCTGTTTTTTAAACTAGGTGTTAGTGTGTTGTTCTTTTGGCTCATTGGGTTCATCTACCATAGGCGGCACTCGTACTAAACCATGGGCTCCACTTGCACAATCTAACAAGTCAAGTTGTATTGGAAACTCAAATTACCATCGGTGCATAGGATCCATAGGCTTTTATTTTATTTTATTTTATTATTTTATTATTTTTATTTTTGCTTGTTAGGACACCAACTGTCAGTTCACACTTCACTATTAGCCACTCCCATAGGGATCGATGCCAAGACCTCGAGTTGAAACGAGTTATCTTTCACTCAGTCTACCACTTGAGCTATGGATCTGGGTATTCTTGGTGGGACGACTGTAATCCAAGGATCAGATTGTATGGCTTTCTTAGTGTCACTTGAAGAGTGGGTGGGGTTGGATGGATGGTCTGGATTGATTCATTTGATTAGCATTGTAACCTAAAAACTGAGGGAAGCAGATTGCCTTCCCAGTAACTCTTAGCTTACGGAGTAAACTCTGTGGGGCCTACCATGATTCATATATTTTATCTACTGTGTCTATCCATTTTACCAGATAATTTTTAGGCTTAAGCCCAAAAAGAAAGCATATCCAAAGCTCATGTGGACCGCATGCACCACAAGAAACAGTGTGATCTGAACATCTACCATTGAAAAATTCATGGGGGCCACAGAAGTTTTGGATCAAGCTGATATTTGTGTTTTTCCTTTATTCATGTTTGTGTGATCTTATGAATAGGTTGGTTGACAAATAAACATCACTGTGGGCCCTAGGAAGGTTTCAACGTGTAAATCATTATTTCCACTATTTCCCTATGCAATTGTGGTCCACATGAGCTTTGGATATAGTTCAATTTTGAGCTCGATCCTAAAATCAGCTGGAAAAATGGATGGACAGCATGGATAAACTACAAACATTCACAGAGGGCCCAACAGTGTTTGCTAGTACAATTACTAAGCTACTCGGTACTCTGTTTTTTTTTTTTAACACACGCACACACACCACCACACACTCATGCCGTAGTGGGATTTCACCACCCATGGATACTCGAACCCTTGACCGGGTGTTGAAACTCCTGAGAGTCTACCACCCGAGCAAGAGCAAGGTTCCAAGTTACTCGGTACTCAATCCCATTTCAAAACTATGAATGTTTTTGTTTGTATTTTCATTTAGAGATTATTATTTTTATATTTAGAAATGCATATGAAAGATCTAGGATGATCAACAGTCAGGTTCCCTCCAAGATGTGTTTCAGCCAAAACCTCAAGTTGGCTCAGGCCTACCCATCAGGTGGGCCATACATGTGCCATGACTCTGCACTGCTGGCTACATTTTTCTATCCGTTTGACATTCTATTCATATTTGGCTCAACAGATGAGTGAACAGTCTGGATTGTAGGCTGAAGAACACTCACCTTCGAGCCTACTTGATGAGTGGCCGAGCCGTTCAATCTGAAATGATATATTCATTAGTTCTAGAAGGTGTGCGAAATAGAGTGGGCTTGGGTGAAGCATCCAGCCCATATCCACATACTACACTCTAGCCCATCCCATGAGCTAAGTAATTTCTCTCTGGCCTAGCCAGGCACGTAAGTGAAATTTCTCAGCCCAACAATGTAAAATTACTCTATTTTAATGTAGACCGTGTTCCAAGTGGGCAGTCTAGCATGCTGCCTCACTTTGAATGTGGGTCATTCATCATTAAGGGGCCGACCTTTAATGTGGACCGTCTATTATGTGGGCGTGTTTTTCCATTTCACATGATTATTTTAAGGTACACAACAATGTTTATTAGTCATATAACCCGTTCATAAGTTGACACTAACAGGATGGAGGGAAAAGAGAAAACATCACCTTATCTAAACCTACTGAGGCCTCAGGAAGTTTTCAATTGTGTGGTGTACTCAGACATGAACTTTGGATATGGTTCATGGTTTAAAATGTTCTGGCAAAATAGATGAAGGACATGGATACAACAAAAACATCACTCGGCGCCGTATAGCATCTTATTTTTGGGTGTGGTCCCAAAAAATTATGAAGGTAAAACTTTTAGATGGACCACACCACAGGAAATGGTGCTCATTGAATGTTTATTATTAAAAAATTTAATTTTTTAAGGTCTACTGTATTGTTTGTTGACCATCCAACCTGTTGATAAGGTCCAACTGACTTGAATGAAAGAAAAATATAAATATCAGACTGATCCAAAACTTTTCTGCCCCACAAAAATTAAGCTGATATTTGTGTGGTCCGTCTGTATGACCTTATCAACAGATGAGAAGTAAACATTTTAGTGGCCCTCAAAAAGTTTTTAACGGTGGGCATTTAATCATCATTATTTCTTGTGGTGTGGTACACCTGACATTTGAATCTACTGAATTTTGGACTCAATGACACGTGAATATAATACAGATACTTATCGGTGAGTCGTTAGCCAAGGATCTACCGACCTGGGTGGATGTGGGACTCATTGGGTATGTTTTTCAAAAGATATTATGACCTCGATCTGTCAACTTCACAAAGGGAGGATGACAGTTCCCTATAACCCCTTGTAATTACCATACAATGGATAAATGGGATGGATTTCTCACAGAAATCACAGTGGCCCCACCTAGCTTCCCAGTGGCAGGAAAATCATGTCAAAGGCTTTCGCTAATTTGTACGGTAGCAAAAATGGTGTACCTTCCCCGTATGTACCTGATGAGTCTGATACACTATTGGTGGTCATTGATGTTGGATGGCAAATAAACATCTCAGCAGGCGCTACAAAGGTTTCAACGGTGGTGTCATCATCTCCAATGTTTCCTGCGGTGTAGTTCACTTCAGCTTTGGATCTGTTTCATTTTCGGGCTGAACTGGCAAATAGATGGACAGCAATGATATAAAACACACATCATGGTGAGTCCCACGGTGCCACAAATATGAGAGGTCACCACGAATCCTGCCACAAATAATATAGTAGGCAGGTTTTTGGAAGATTGGGTATAGAGGTGAGCAAAATGGACCCGATCCGACCCGATCCGCCCTGATTCGAACAGAACCGATGGCCTGGAATGGTCAGGTTCAGGTAGGATCGGTCAAATCCGAATGACAATCGGATCGGATTCGGGTAAGTAGCAAATCCAACCGAACCGAACCGAAATCCGATCCATTTGGATCCAATCCGATCCGATCCGGACTGCACCGGGTGTAATAACTAGTAAATTACAAGTTTACCCCTCCCTACTTATAGGGGTGCACATTTAACCGTTGGAACCGTGTAACCGGACCGGAACCATTGGATCGGTCCGGTTTGGTCCGATTCCAAGGTGCTAACGGTCCAGTTCCGGTTCCCAAATTTTGAAAACTGTTGATTATGGATCGGTTCTGGTTTAGGGTCTTGTAGAACCGAACCGAACCGTTGATCCGAACCGTAGAACCGATCCGGTTATGCAAATATTTAGAATACATTTTCTAAGTACTTGTATATTATCCATCATTCTCCGCCGGAGTATCAAAGTTTTTCTCGCTAAAGGACAGTTTAACACCTGTATTTTTAAAGCTGTGGTGCCTCATCCATATCACGCCTGTCATCCATGTATGGCGATCCAAACCGTCCAAATCATTGCCCCCATATCGAGTATTGCATCATTCGAAATGGACGACGGTTAAAAATTTTTAACTTCTGATTTCACTATGTGAACATGGAACTCTGATCAGTTATTTTTCACCATCCATTTGGAGCTATGAAATGTTTAATTATGATAGTTATATTAGAGTGATTGAAACATTATGCTTCATACAGAAAGGTCCCTGCATTTTGACAGTATGGATCATTAATACATCCAAGCCACATATACGGTGGATGAGACACCACAACTTAAAAAAGCGGTGACGAATTATCATTGTAGACAAGTCCGACGAGAAAATAAGCTTCTGAGCGGCAGCTGGCAACTGGTAGAAGCCTCGTGTCTCGCGATCTTGCCACTTTCTATGTGAGTTTCATACAACTTAAAAACCGGTAATGACTCTTCTCTCTCAAATGCAGCACTTATGCAGAGCTATCCAGACCGTCCAAATTGTGTGTCCTCCAGAGGATGGAGGATAATGACAATTAGGCAAGCTATTGGACAGTCTACAATATCCTAGATTTTTAAAAGCCCAGAACCGTGGATCCGATCTGGGACCAAACCGTTCGTCACGGTCCGGTTCCGGTTCAGTTCTAGGATGCTAACGGTCCGGTTCCGGTTCCAATATTTGCAGAACCGTTAGGAACGGTTCGGTTCCAATATTTGCAGAACCGTTAGGAACGGTTCGGTTCTGGTTTCACCCCAAAACCAGACTGAATCGACCTGTGTGCACCCCTACCTACTTATATCTCATATTAGCAGGTGGATCCTACAAATTTTTTAACGGCGAAAATCATTATCTCCGCTTCTATCTATGGTGTGGTCCAGATGATCTTTGGATATGATTCATTTTTTGGATAATGCTCTAAAATGATCTTTGAAAATAGATGAACGGTGTAGATATAATAAATACATCCTTGTAAGGCTCATGTAACTTTGATCTCCTTTGAACCGTTCGTACAACTCAGAGCTCGAGGAGTGTGAGTGTTGTACTTGAAGCTTCTTCAGGAAGTCACGTAGAAGGTATAAGCTAGCTGGCGTGAGCTTTACGGTTTTATCCTATTGAGTAAACTATGTGGGGCCCATCTTGAATTTTTTGGTTTATCCACACCGTCCATCAGTTTTCCATATCAATTTAAGGGTTGATACTAAATTTTAAGTATATCCAATAATCAAGTAGATCACACCATAGGAAACAATGAGAATAAAAATTTCTACACCGTTAAAAAAAAATGAACGAATGTCTGGTAAAGAAGAGTGCATACGACGGGAGATTAGCCATTGGATATTGGTCCTTTTAAATAATCTAAACCGTTCATACAACTGGACTGACTTTTATTGAGAGGTCCCATAAAATGTTTCGGATTAAAAGATATATCAACACATTGATTATTTAAAATTTAAGAATAACTTCCATTTTCTAGTTCAAATATTCTAGTTTTTAATATTTTATTTTTGAATATTTTATATCTAGGATGTAAAAATAGTAAGGCCCATCGTATGAACGGTTTGGATCATCAAAATACGACCTTAGAGACAAACCCTTAAAGTGCCGACTTATCATCTAACAATACATCGGGATGTATGCTAGAAAGCCTCATACTTCACCGTTGCTTGGAAGAGGATGCGACTTCCTGTATCCCCGCCTACAAGGAGAAGCTCTTTGGGGCCTACAGAGATGTCCTTGTGACATCCACTCCGTCCATCAACTTCTAAAGATCATTTTAGTGGTGATACTAAAAAATTAAGATCCAAAATAGATCAATTGGGCCACGTCACAGGAAAAAGTGGTGATTGAACTATTCCCATTGAAAACCTTCGTGCTGGTTACAGAAGTTTTGGATCAGAATTCTATTTATCATGTCAGTTCATGCTTTCTGGAAAAATCTTATGAACGGTTTGGATGGCATATAAACATCACCATTTACCCCACATACGTTTCAATGGTGAGCGTTTAATCCCCATTATTTCCTCTATCAGGGTCCACTTGAGGTTTTATCTTCTTATTTTTAGCTCACATCCTAAAATGATCTATAAAAAGTAATAGACGGTGTGGATGTCACACAGACATCTCAGTGGACCCCATAGAGCTCCCATCCACAGAGACTCGAGTAAGCGACGGTTTCATTGGCAAAGGAAAGTCGCGTCCTTTTAAAGGCTTTTGCTAATGCCATACGCGTGTATGGGCAGTCCATCCACCCGCCCCAACAAGAACACGTGTGAAAGATCCAGAACGTCCATACACTGACACCCAGTCTGAACCTTGTCCAATCCGATCCGACTCGATTTTCCTGACCGAGTCTGACTCTGATCGGTTCAGGCCAGCAGAAGATCAGATCGGAGAGAGTAAGATGGCCCAGACTCGGTACCGGACCGGATCGAGTTCGGGTTTGACCTTGCAAATTTCGAATCGAGTCGGGTTAGGCCCAATTCGATCCAACTCGATCCGATGCCCAACTCTATAGAGGGGGTCGAAACCATTCATATAATGGGCCTCACAGATCCACCATATCATGGGATTTGGGCTGCAGAATTTATGGCATTTTATGGTTAAGTATGAACCTGGCTATATTTTCTTTCCTTAGCTGTTTAGTTGGTGGCCACACCTATTGAGGGAGCCGACAAAGTTCTTCGTTATTTTTTGGTGTATGGACCACCTTCGGTGAGATAGATAATTGAGGTGGCTTAAACTATTGAATGGTGAGCCCCATCATAAGGATTGTTATTTGCAACTGCACATCTATATTCACCTAACAGAAAAGCTCTGTATGTAACCACAACAAATATTTGCAAGATCTAGAATAATCATCCCACAAGCCCCTAGGTGGACCATCAATGTGAACTATTGGCTATTCTATATATTCTAATTGATTCTTATTATGTTCCTACTAGCCCTCTGAATGAGTGGATTAATGGCTGAATTTTGTAGTAATCCATGTGCACTGTGTGGCTTGGTTGATTAATGTTCTGGTTCACACAAATGCAACAAATTACCACACTTGTGTAAGATTGGACAGGCTCTTCAGGCAAGCATTGTTGTTTAAATTATGTGCACATAAAAATCATGCAAATATGATAAGTAGGTGGCCGACACATGACAAACATTTACGTACTTTCCAATCTCTTAATCATTTATTTAGTTTTTACAGCTGTGGTCCATCTAATGATCTCATAGGCTTGGCAACTATGTCACTGGATTTTTAGTTGAGAGGCTTTGATCCCACATTCATGTACCTCATTTTCCACCAACTAGGCGGCTGCACATTCAAAGGGCGCTTGAGCAACTATCCATCGAACATGCATGTTACATTAAGTACACCGTTGAAGTATAAAACTTCTCTCTTCAAGAATTGGGAGTGGGCATTTCCAAGCCATTCAATCCACATTAGCTCTCATAGATGGACCATATACATCTCCAATCCTACAAATCTTATGTGAATATTAAACAATCCTACTTGGCCGAATTAATTCCAATTATATATCCCACTAATGTGTGGATGATCCTGATTTTTATTTTATGTGATTTTCATGGTAGGGTTCATTGTCTCTATGGTGCCGATGTCATGCACAAGCAGCGCCTGTTAGCTAAAGAGATGTCATTGGACCATAAATTATGGTACTTTGATATATCTGATCAATTTTGACAGACAATCAGCCATTTTTCTTATTCTCCTACTGTCCTTGCACAACATGGCTTAACTATCCTCATACTAGTTTTCAATTGTGAAAATTTATATTTAAAAGGGATTTAATTAACACTATTGTTTGTTCCACACCATTTAAAAATTGGTGGAGTATTCTTGAACGTATACATGCTATTAATAAAAGGATGGCTTAAGAAATGCTAACTACTCATTTTATGTTCATTGGAAGTAAAACAGGAAAGTATAGTCACTTAATAAGAAAAATCTTGTTTCACATCTCTTTGATTGCCTATCCTATTCTCAATAGAAGTCCTTATATTGTAATAGCTCAAGAAATTCTAATCACTCATTTTATATCAACTAGAAGTAAAGTCAAGAAGTATATTCGCTAAATAAGAAAAATCTCATTTTACATCCCTTTCATTCCGTCCTATTCTTTGGAAAAGTTATTGTATTGTAATAATTCAAGAAATGCTAACCACTTATTTAGTGTCCATGAGAAGAATAGCCACCAGAGAAGAAACAAATCTTATTTCATATTTCTTTTATTACCTGTCATGTTCTTCCAAAAAGTCCTTGTATTGTAATAGGTCAAGAAGTGCTCACCACTCATTTTGTGTCCATGGTGAGTAAAAAAGTATGGTCATCGGAGCAAAAAGTCTCATTTCACATCTCTTTTATTATGTCCTAATCTCCATATAAGTCCTTGTATTGCGTGGAAGATAAGTGGAACACGGAACTAGCTTATAATTCCAAGTTATGATTAAGATAATATAGCTTTCTAAGATATAGAGATTACTCTTCCTACGCACCGATCTATAGATCAAGTGGTAGATTAAGTAAAGATAACCTCATTTCAACACTGAGGTCTCGTTATCAATTCCCAAGTGAGGTGCGGCTAACATTGGGGTGTGTATTAATCACATGTAAATTTTAAATCACATGCAAATCACTAACCACTTGCTTCTAGAAATCACAAGTTCTATTTTAAGAAATCATTTTTTATGGGACTATAACCTTCAGCTCTAATACCAATCGTTTAGAATTCTGCAACTTGTCCATCATGTGTCCACATGGGCAAGTTCAATTTCTCATATCCATCTATACTGGCAATTTCACTCCTTGGACCTATGGTTTTAATATTCTTCTGAGTCAGGTGCACCCAATGAACCTACTTGAATTAAACTGACGGGACCGTTGACGCACGGCATAGAATTCTGTAACCATGCTCCTTGGCTGACACGTTACCGTTGGGAATGGACCCGTTTAAGAGACAAATATGAGCTGCCATCAATTCAGTGAGCAAAGATTCAAAGTCATGAGGATAAAAACAATCCCATCTATTAAGAATCAGGGCCAATGTGGAAAATTCTATGACAATGAGTGGTCAGTATCACCACCATTTTTCCAAAGGTGGTTGCGTAACGAAAGGTTTTAAGTCTGTTGTTGCATATAGTCCGTCTCAATAATCGACACGGCTTATGTCGGTGGATCCCTGAATGTAACTCAATGTGATGTGATGTATTTTTCTTATATCCAAGCTGTCCATCCGAATAGAGAGATCATTTTAGGGTATCAGCCTAAAAATGCAGAAGATTCAAATATCAGGTGGACCACGCCACAGGAAAAAGTAGTGATTGACCATTAAAAACTTACTAAGAGCCACAAAAGTTTTGTACCAAGCCGATATTTATGTGGTCCTTTTATGCACGTCGTTGTGACCTTACCAACCGGTTAGATGGAAAATAAATATTCCGGTGGACCCAAGAGGTTTTTAATGGTGGGCGTTTAATCACCACTGTTTCCTGTGGTGTGGTCCACTTGAGATTCGGATTTACTATATTTTTGAGCTCCTAACATAAAATGATCTGAAGAAATAGATGGACGGTGTAGATTTAAGGGGTGGACCAATAACATGGGATCCACGGAAGCCACGTCTGCAAGTAATATTTGGACTTTAGATGGGCACGCAGTTAGCCTGCAACCACCGACCTCCGCGTTGGCCGGAGACTCAAGTCCACCGTGGTGGATGTGTTTTATCCACGTAGTCTATCCTTTTGCCAAACCCTTCAAAGTGACACTGACCTCAAGGCAAAACACAAATTCCGGCTTACCTGAAACTTCTGTGGCTTCACATAGGCTTGCACATGAAAATGGGGGTATTCAAGTCTTAAAAAAAAAATAGATTTAGATAATCTACCAAAAAGTTAAGATCCCTTTGTTGCCAATCTCGATCACGTGTCTTATATCAGTGCCATTCATCAGTTTCTCCTGATCGTTTAGTATTAACCCAAGAACACAGGATATAAAAATATAAGGTGGACCACACCATAGGAAACCGTTGTGATTAAGCAACCACCATTAAAAACTTCGTGGGACCTATGAAAGTTTTGGATCAAGCTGATATTTGTGTTGTCCCTTCATCCAGTCATGTATGATCCTATCAACAGGTTCGATGGTAAATAAACATTCTAATAGCCCTTAAAAAGTTTTTAATGGTGGGCGTTCAATCACCACTATTTCCTGTGGTGCGCTCTGCCTGACATTTGAAAAACAGATGGACATTGTAGGTTTAATACAAATACACCAACGTGGCCCACACACCAGGATCTGCCGTCATCGGTCGTGGATCCAGAGATCCAGAGATCCAGAGTACATGAGAATTATATACACTACAATTGGTTCGATTTATATATACACATAGGATCCAAGTATGTCAATCTGGAAGCTGCATCCTACCCCCACCATCTCTAGCCAGGAACGGACAGATCTGTGTGGGGCCTATATGATGTATTTGTTTATCCACGCAGTCCATCCCTTTTCTCAAATATTTTCAGGTCGGGGCTTAAAAATAAGGTAGATGCAATGCTCAAGTAAACCACACCAAATAGTAAGCTTGGGTTGCATTAAATGCAAGTCATCTTTGGTTGCATTAAATGCAATAGTCATCTGCGGTGTGGTCCACTTGAGTGTTGGATCTATCTATTTTTGTGCTCATGTATAATTTAAAATGATCATTTGAAAAAAGGGATGAAAGGTATGGATAAACAAATACATCACAGTAGGCCCCATACAGATGTGTCTGTTCATGGCTAGAGACAGACGGGTGAAAAGTGATCCACTTACTATCAATCCAAACCGATGAAATGAAAGAACAATTGAGTCATATATGTAGAATAGTCAAGATCTTAAGGGTGGTCCACACTTGTTGAATGTGTAATTTATAAAAAGGCATTGTTTTCATCCGTTGCCCACTTGAGCTTTTAAGGGATTTAAATTTTGTGAATGCATAGTAAAATCTTAATACGAGGGATTTAACCCCATAGTTGAACGGGATGCTGCACAAAAGTGTGTAATCTCAATGTAAGCGTAATTTGAAAAGGGACTCATTAGGTATCACCTTTGCAGAAGATGTAGGTGAAGACGTGATGAGGTCGATCACCTTCTTTCTCAATCGATAAATACCACTCTTGAATTCATAAGAAGTTTCTCCAATTTGTGAGAGAATAAAAAAATTCTAAGAAGTTTATTGATTGAATAATGATTAATTGTCTTCAAAAATGATTTAACATGATTAAATAAACCTAAACAAACTCTAAAACGCGATATTAAAAAAAGGCCTAATCGAATAAGGAAATAAATTTAAAAAAACGTGTAAATTTTTTTCATATGTTGACCAGTCAAGGAGATTGGTTGAACAGGCTCAAAAATGTCTAAAGATTACAAACAAAAAATATAGTGAAATTTGACCAATTGAAACTAGCAGAAATTATCCAGCAACCAATTAGGAATTTCTAGCGGAATTTCAACATGTTGATTGGATCTATCGATCAGTTGAACTATGCTAATTTTTGTTGATTTCTCTTTGAGCTTCTTCCTGTCCATTTGTATTATGAATGTGACTGGTCCACATCCTACATCAACGGAGGATTTGAGTGCTTTGGAAAACATATTATGACCTTTGTGAGTTCATACCTTATAATATAAAGGGTTAATGATGGCTTGCTCCCCAACCCTTACCATACAATGGATGTGTGCCTGACCCACGAGAGCGCGATGTGTTGGTGGAAATTAAATTGTACGTGTTGTGAACAGTATGTTCTAAAAACCATCCATTGTATGGTAAGGGTAAGGAAACCCGGGCTAAAATCACTTGAGCCCAAACCAACCCACAAAACTCATTGGGCTGTGAGCCGGCCCATGAGCTCAGATAGTAGTTCCATGCTCCGCGTACGTTTATTTATACCCATTCATTTAAGAAAGGGAAAGGCTGATCACACCATCTGAACCACCCACATAGGCTGTCACATTCTGGGCGTACGTTGATTTTGAATTGTTACTCGGCCTGTTTGCCTTGCTCTATTTAAAGCTTTTGGGTTTGGTTGGCCTATTTCAGCCTAATCCATTGATTGCCCTGTCAGCATATAGACGAGGTCATGAAACATGAGAAAAATTGGTGGTAAGGATGTTCCCTTTGATTGATTTTCAACTAAAGATCCATAAATGATTATTGAGTATCACTGCTCCTGCTGTATTCAGGTAAAGGAAGATCAACACCCTTCTTATTGGAGGTGTTTATGGGTTTTCTACGGATATAGAACATCCAATGAGAGCTTACTCAAGAGAGTTGTATGAAGGATACATCGAGTGCAGTGCCCATAATGGTACGAAGATGAGCTCTTGATTTTGGCCCCAACCATGAGTCAGGTTGGTGGAGAGTGGTCAGTTGGGAGGGTCGTATGCTGGGAGTGGTGCAGTGGTTGCATTGTTAGCAAGAGTTCTTGACTTTGGTTTGAACCACGAGTTAGGTTGGTGCTGATAGGTCAATCGCAGGAAGTGGATTGTAACAAACGTGCACGCAAGCAGTAGGTGGGGTGGATCATAGCTTCAGCCGGGATTACAAGATAGCAGCGTCCGAAGGCTAGTTGGAAAACACGCTTAATTCAGTACAATAAGACGGGACTTTCAACCTTTGAATCTGGTGCATATTAGAACGATCCAAACCCTTTATACAACAAGTCTCACTTTCTATAGTGGTAAGAGGACAAATAAAAGCTCTTGATGCGATTATTCGAATCCTTTCATAATTTTGCTCTTTGCTGTTAACATGAACGATCACTGTGACCTGTGTATGATCAAAGTATTGAAACATTCAATTTATGATATCTTTTCTAGGATCTCTTACTCAAGGGGAGCCCTATCAAATCAACGGTTTAGATCATTGAAAAAGTAGCATATTGAATACCCACGACAAGACCACCTACTTTTAGCGGCGGCCAAAACCGCCGCTAAAAACCTCAAAACCGCTGCAATCTTCAACGGCGCTAGTCAAGCGCCGCGAGAGGGTATGTCACTAGAGGCTTTCGCGGCGCTCAGATGATTCAGATGTTTCTCGGCGCGCCGTCAAAATTCAGCGGCGCTTTTGTTGAGCGCTGCAATTACCATTAGAAGCGCCGCCAAATGAAAGCGCTGCTGTAAGTCTTTCTTCAAATTTAAGAGGGCCCAGTAATTTTTTTATATTATTATATATAATTCTATTGAAACCTGCATTTTTTTTAATATTTGAAACAAAAAATGTTGCAATATAATTAAAACTGAATATTACACCATTTATATTACTATATGATAAAAAAATATATATAATATTTATTACAATAAATTGAAAATGGTCTTGAATTATAAATAAATAAACAAACAAATTCTCTATATGGTATACTCCTAGCACCTGCACACATGGCAAAAAAAAAAAAAAAAAAAGAGTCAAAAAGTAGCATTCAACAAATTGATGCATGGAAAACAATCAATCCTTTGATCCTTTGTCCTTAAAAAGTCAAAAAACTATCAAGTGATTAGTGCTCTCATTCCTCTTTGTGACAAAGAAAACATCTACAACATACCATGTTAGAAACATAACAGAAACTTCAGGTTTATGTTGCTGGAGCTTGGACAATCAAGGATTCACCCCTGCATAAAGTCTGAGCCAAATGATAAATTAAATTAGATGTGTGTGCAAATGAATACCAAATGACTCCATTCCACGAGACTACGAATAATGCATTAAAGCAATAACATAATGGAAAGACATGAAAAGACAAACTAGGAATTAAAGGCATGGACTCTTAGAGATTGATAACTTATATAAATAGATAGATTCCATCTTGTCGCTACGAAATTACCTATCCCAATTAACTGGATTAAGCCATACATGTTGCAGCACTTGTTATCATTGCTCTCTCTCTCTCTCTCTCTCTCTCTCTCTCTCTCTCTCTCTCTCTCTCATATTTTATATTTTTTTATTGCAACCATCATGCAGATAACTGGTGAGACAGTAAGAGAAGAGAAGGCAGTAGCAGATATGCACGAAAGGAAGGCAGAGATGGCTAGACAATCTGATGCCTTTATTGCTTTACCTAGTTAGTAAGTATATATATATATATATATATATATATATATATATATATATATATATATATATATATATAAGGAAAATATGCAAACTTTAGTCAAAACCACCAACACCCAATTGAAATTTTAAAGCAAAAAGATTTATATAAAAAAAAAAAAATTAAAAAGGAAGAAAGGAGACTTTAATTATGTTTGTTTGGGGTTTACTAAAAAACCCATTTTGAGTTCAAAGGAAGAGATCACAGAACCATGTTTTGATGGCCCAAAACATATATCCAGATTTGAGGAGATTGATAAACAAACAAAACCCATGGTCTTTTTCTTTTTTTCTTTTTACTTTTTTAGAGGGTCGGGGCTAGAGCCTCACCTGATGGTAAGACCTTAGGTGCACCATCCTTCCAACTAGGCGCCTCTCCTGTTTTGAGTCACGCTTCTGCATCCCACTAGTTTATATTTGAAACCATTTTGAAACATATACTTTCCCACTCCCACACCCGAATTTGTTGGTAATATGCTTGGTCTAGCTCTCTGCTAGGAGAACAGCGCACGAACTCAGATACTAAGCTGGTTGTGTTACAAAACCCATGTTTTGATTTTTCTCAAAGTTGTGAAAACAGTAACAATTAAGGTTGCAGATGGGCCAGTATATGCTGAATGCATGTTAGAATCCTGCCCATGAGCAAAAGACATGGGTCTAGGCCAACCCAGCCCATAAGCTAAGGATCAGGCTCACTGCTGGGCCAGACCCACCAGCAAAATATCCGGCTCAGCAATGTTAACAAGGTTGGATGGGGCTTTTCATACTTGTTATTAAGGCCCTTACACATGCAAAACCCTCTCCAGACCAATTAATTATTGTAATGGCTTGGTGGATGCATTGAATGATGTATCTCAAGGAAAAAAAGAAAGAATTAGGAATACCGAAGTGCTTGAGCTATGAAATTGCTGACAACTCGCCCATCATCAATATTCATGCGTGGCCCATAAGTATTGAAAATCCTAGCAATGCGGATTTCTGTTACAGAACAAACCCAAACATCAAGGGCATACATGAGGATTAAGGTCACATTCTTCACATAACCAATACATTTGTTTATATATCAACAGAGAAATATCATTTCACAAACAACTTAACAGAAGCATCAGAGATTTTTTTGCAGAAACACAAGGAACAGTGATATCTTTTACCTATGCCATGTTGCCTGTGATAATCAAACATCAGAGTCTCTGCTACACACTTCCCTTCATCATAGCAACTCCTAACTCCTGCAATACATGCAACATCATTCAACACGAGAGTGTTACATCCCAAATTCTAATAATTAATCATTAAAGAATCAACAAGGAAAGGCATCCACACGGAAAAAAAAAAAAAAAAAAAACCAGAAAATTGATTGCTAGAAAGAAGAGTAAAGATACCAATTGGGTTAACATTTCCCCAATACTCCTTTTGGGGATGTTCAAGAGGATCACCATACACCTCTGAAGTAGATGTCAGCAAAATCCTGTTGAAATTAAAAGTTTTTTCATAAGAAACAAGCATACTTAAAAATAATGCAAACAGCTTCTGGCAGTACTTCATGGTTCCCTGACATTAATGACATTGTTTGAGAAGGGTCCCACAGATTCCTTGCTTGCATGTGCAAGCATTTTGGTTTATCTCAACTGGGTTTCAGTGTCCAACTTCACGGCTTCAATCTGTTAAGGCTGATACCAGGAAAAAATATATATATATATGAGGGAAACTGAACCTCACCCATTCAGAAGGAAAAGCAGGAACAAAAAAACATGAGAAGGTTGCTGACCTGCATAATTAAGAAACCATGAGAACAATCAGCTAAAAGGCCCATCAACTAATAGCCATAAACCATCACACAAAATTCTTGAAATAAATAATAAAAAAACAAAGATCTGTCATAGAGCCAGTTCGCAGAAATAGAAATAAAATAAAATAAGAAAAGAAAAGGAAATCCTTCTGCAACAGCAACAACAATAATGATGATAATGACCACATAAAGCAGTGCTTTAAAAGCAGGACCAGGATTCAGCCCATTTTTTATGGGCAGTTCAGTCCAACGAATGGTCAATGAGTCAGACCTGGTCTGACTCATTTCAGCCCCACTTGGGTCAAGCTCAACCCAAACCAAACAATTTTTTGGGGATAAATAGAAATTTTATCAAGTAAAAAAGATCACAGGATACCGTCCTCTCCCGGAAGATGAGAGCACTAGCGATCGTCGGCTGATAGGGCTGTCAATGGGTACCTAGATCTGTGTGTATCCAATGCACCCGATCTGATTTTAATGGCTCCAGGTCCCATTTATTGGACTGGTTAAGAAATTGGGTCGGTTTCGGGTTCGGGTCCACGTTTTAGACCTGGTTTGAAATTGGGTCTAGTTGGGTTAAGGTCCGATGCATGTGATGGACCTGGTTAAGGTTTGGTCGATCGGGTCTATTTGGATCCAGCTCATGTCCATTTACAAAAGGAATGAGGTAGAGCCTTTTTCCACCTTGTACGTGTTGAAGTGACACGTGTGTGTGATCTAATACATCTCTATCTGGTGGGTCCAGTCATGTGAATGCTCTTATTTATCCCAGACGACGCTGATCATGGGTCCCACCATCATCCCAGCGCAGATCTTACGCAGGCCGAGCGTCCGAGCAGAGCCCGGACGCTGCCGTCCACTGTGGGCCATTCCGTTGGGGAGTTTTTAATGGTGGGTATTCAATCACCACTGTTTCCTGCAGTGTGGTCCATCTAAGATTTGATATGCTTTATTTTAATTTGGGTTTATGCCCTAAAATGAGGTTTGAAAACGTGTGGATGGCGTGGATGGAAATCACATACATCATGGTGCTCTCCCATTAAAAACCAGCATGTACTATAAAGTGCTACAGGAGTGTCTAACCGAAAATAGGTGCTACACGGGTTAAAGATAACGATGTAACTACCCAATGGAGAAGATAATGACCATCCATTCAGAGAACCTGATCGTGAAAGGAGATGAGATGAACCAGCACATTCACGCATGTTGTTGGGACGAGTGTACTCGGGCGTGCAAAAGAAGAGGAAAGTAGCGGATGGACAATGGCAAAAGAAAGAGACGTATCAATTGCAAATGAGTGACTGTCCATTAACAAAATAAAGTCGAATCCACTGGAATTATGAGAAGGAGAAAGAAAGGTGCGTGGTATAACCACATTTCAAGGGAACCCGATTCAATGGGAAGAGTGAAACACCAAGGTTGGTGAGGCCGGGTCCCATTTCAAAGGTCGGGGTATTAAAATAAGAAAATATGTATATATAGCTTCTCACTTTTCTGAAATATATGGATTTTTTATATACTACATCACAACCCTATACTTGGGGAGTGAACAACTTACCTGGAAAAAAATTGGAAAATTTCAGGTCTACATTGATTTTTCTACATCTACCATGCCATACTGATGAAAATCACAAAAGGTGCATTTGGGTGTTCATGATTCCTAAGGCCAACATGATGTGTTAGTGCCAACTACCAAATCATGGTTGTGAATGGAATGTGATCCATCGATTTGGGGGTGGAAAAAAGCGGTATTCAAGCATAAATGTGACTATGAAATGGCATGTGGGGTATAGAAATTACCTTGTAAAAGAGTGTTCAACCTTAAACTGACCAATCAGTCTTTTATAGGGAAAATAAATATTAGAGAAAAGCATTATAATCAAGCAATTCAAACAAGGTATAAAATAATGCCTCTCCCTGATAAACACGCCTTAGCTCTATATTTTTCAACAAATTATTTAAACAACTAAAACAGGTCGGACAAATCTATTATAGAAAATAATCCAACTAGATGAACACCAAGAAGTCGGAAAAAGAAAATAATAACTTTATGACATTCACATCTCAAAAAAAGGTTTCATTACTTCCAAACTTCAGTTGGGAAATCTGTAAATGCAAAGGGAAAAAGGAATTGATCAGCCATTGTATTTATTGTTTGGCTGTGGATATTTCTGTTTAACCTTATGCTCATACTATGAAATTTGCTGAGTTCACTTCAGTGTTGATTCATTTCAGTGCACCGATTCTCTAAGGCTGTGTTTGAAACTTTGGATGTGCAAGTGATTTGAATTGCAAACACAATCAATAAACGACAGAATTGTAACTAAATTGCTGAGTTTAGTTTGCTATCTATTCAATTCAGCACACTAATTCCCTAAGGATGCATTTGGAAAACTAAGTGGAATTGCAAACGCTCACCCAAGATTCTGAATTGTAACTACAGTTTGGTTGTTTCCACTTCACTGAGTAATTAATGCAATTGAATTAGCCGGCACTGCCTGATGCAACCTACTTTTGTAGACCACTACAATCACAAATTGAGATTTCTTTTTTTACAGCAGCAAATTCATGAGTTCATTTTATCAAATCAGAGAAAATGACCAATTGTATTGTTATTATTATTATTATTATTTTATTTTATTTTATTATATATATATATTTTTTATTTTTTTTACACACGCACTCACACCACACAGTGGAATTTCATCACATGAAGTTCTACAAATAAAACTCAGAAATTTATCGAAACTTGTCTTACCAAAAAAGGCCGGCAAACATGGTGTTCACAGTTCATAGACTTGAAAGATCTAGCTCTAATTCTTGGCTTTCTGATTCAATAGCCTGCACCAAATCCAATTACATCATGCTTTAACCCCAAAGCCTTGGAACTCAATGTATAATCACATCAGTAAATCTGTCAATAGCTAATAAAAAGATCCGAGCGGGGAGGCTCCATACAACCGTTGTAGTTGTTATGGACAGTGATAGCTAACAAAAAGATCATATTGCAATCATTCCCACCACAGCACCCAAACAACACCAACACCACAAACTGCAAGGTGTAACCTCCTGTCTATGTTGTGTGAGATGTCCATATTCAGATGAGGAGAAAATAGCTATCTGTAACTGTTTGGTTTGAAAATGGTAATTGGTGATGTATTTGCATATAGTGGGTGACAAGGGCTAGATGTGATAGCTTGTTTAGGTCATAGTTCAAAAACATGAAGACTCAACCTTTTGTTCAGTCAGATTAGCTGGAAGACTCAGTTCGATATTTAATTATATTATAAAATGAAAATATTAGAAATGTTAATAGATACTCAAAATAATTAGATCTTGTATAAGTAACATAGATATAACCAATACTTCACTAGCTAAGGTAGTGCTCAGTTTGAGTCATGCGGAGTCGTGTCAAGTCAATTGAGCCATTTGAGTAAACTCAACGGGGCTCTCCAAGTATAGGCAGAGTCAGTCCCATTACTGATTTTTCGAATGGGCTCGAAATCTCACCGAGTCGACTTAAGTCAACCGAGTTTCAAGTTGTGTCAGCAAGTTTTAGAACTATGGCTGGGGCAACTCATCCATCGTAAACCGACCATTTGGATCCTTAGCCCCATTGTGGAGAAACTCATTCTCAAATCACACTGATTTGGCAATCTTAACGAGTTTGGACCTTTGATCCTGTTACTTTTAGCTGTCCATTTGATGGATGGATACCAATTGGTTGGAGCATGTTCAGACTTTCCATCCAGCGGGACCCACAATTTTGAAAACCCACAATTAAATATTGCTCTTGCATGTTGGCCATGAGTTCACTTGACTGAATCTTGAGTCGACTCAAAAAGTTTTTAATCACTTTCCAAACGAATACTAGAAACTCCTTTTAGGACCTGTTTAGATTGGTGGAATCCAAAAAGTAGCTGTGGAAAAGAACACGTTTTCCACATATGGGACTTTTCCTGCTATTGTGACAATAAAGTAACACGTTGAAAATTGTTTTCCTCAAAAAATGGCCTTTTCCCTTCACTCCCAAGAACTTGATAATCCTCATTTCTTCACTTTCTGAGAAATGGATTTCCCTTTCTGACCATTGACCATCCGAGATTTCCTTGGATATGGTGGAAACTAAGACAACTTTTTAAAAGTATTTTCCATGGATTTCCTTATCCACAGCTTTCCTCAGAAGTAACATTTCCTTTTGGATTCCACCAGTCCAAACAGGCCCTTAAGGGAATCTAGAATAACTTTGATCTTGCCACCATGCCGTTTACTTAGTGGCCTTTGATTTTAGCTTAATGATTGAACTTCCATCAACTTCTACAGTGGACAGAACCAAACTTCTTTTAAACAAAAGACCGGTGCTTTTGCCAGAAAAGACCATTACCATTTCCTCTATTTGAATTTCTTTATGCATCGGCATATGAGCATACAAACCAGCAATGTGTGAAAGATGAGAATTTCTAGTTTTGGTGTCTTCTGATGTTACCTGTTATGCATAACAGAATTCCGCCTAAAGACATCGAGCCACCTTTCCTTGTCTTCTTCAAGAACTTGTACATGTAATATGGAGAGAGCGCTTGATAAACATGCGGGTTCCAATGAAAGATATTGTACAAGCCAAGGGTGCTGATGTAAAGTAGCCAAGTCAACACAACTGGTGAGAAAAAGAACCCAACCCGATGCGTGCCATAGTGCTGTAGGGCGAACAAACACGCTAATATAAAGCAAGTGATCAGAACCACGGCATCTGCAATTAGGGATTGCATTAATTAGATCATTGTAAATATACCAAAGACTTTATTGATTATGCCTTTTATGTGAACTTGCTACTATATTTTTTTTAATAGATTCGTTTATGGATATGTGAACTTGCTACTTGATTTTTTTAATAGATTTGTTTATGGATTCGATTACAGAATATAGTGGAAACAATGCAGCACCATAAACAGCAATGCATTTAGTAGCATTTCTCTAAAGAAAATTTCATGAGAGAGAGAGCTTGATTATTTGTTGAACTTATAACCGAATATGTAATTCTGAGCATGTCATGCCCAGAATCATAGTCTAATTTTCAGCATGAACATTTCTCAAAATTTTCATATGCTTCTATTCTATTGTTGAAAAGCTAAACGAAAGACTCGTATGTGTGGTACACATGTATGAGAACTGGATTATTCATCGACTAGTGCTACAAGGAGTAGGTCATTCATCAGAAATCAAAACAGTCAAATGATCAGGCTCTAGCCATCAAGCAGAGGATTTTTGCCAGTCACAGGATCTTTGCCCATCGACCGTCAACCGGTTGGACTTTCTCCTAACCTTCCATTTGTATTCTCATCCTCCAATCAGCAACTAGGATCACCTAATTGCAATGATTTTGAGGTACAACACATCCGCAACGGGACCCAGTTAATGAAAAGGTATGGATCTTGTAAACATGTACTGTATATAGGGCTGTCAATAGGCTGGGCCTGGACCCAGCAAAATCAAATTTTTGAATAGGCCCAGTCTAGCCCAAACAGTTCAAAATCAGGGCCGGTCTAGCCCTAATAATATACCACATGTGAGGAGGAAATGCTTATTGAGTTTGACTACAGTTTACACAATCTATAAAAGCATTTCAGTCATAGGATTTTCTTTAGTTGCGACGCTTAGTTCAAATTCTTACACAATCTTGTCATCCAAAAAGGAAGCATCTTCGAGGAAATAAAGGTAGAAGGCTAAAGCACAGAAGCTCAAGGCCTAGAACCTAGAAAGGTTTTAGAATCCTGTGGTCACCAAACATCAACATCAACTAGTAAAACTTCCCAATTGCAGTGTGAGCAGGGTCTTGCTGTCTCCGTTGAAAATTAATGTGGACAATAAAGTAACACGTGGAAAATTATTGATAAAGGATAGAAAAAGAGAATGCAGAAAGGACAGATCAACCAATTCAGAACACAAATACTACTTGACAGACTCATGTGCTGTTTGGATGGATAAGTCATGCCTACAGTCCAGATTGACTAATTACTCCACTTGTGCCCTCTGGCCCGATTCCAACAACAGTTCTCAACACTAACCAATTTAAAGACCATCGCTTCTAACAAGCTATTCTAATTGGGTAGGGGATCCCCATAATCAAGATTAAGTCTAATCCTGATTCTCAGGGTGCTCCATGTACACCACATAAGATTTCAACGCAATAAATCGACGCTTTCACCCATATAAACACAATTAAGTTTCCAAAAACCAAAAACGCTGTTAATTGCATTTTTTGCAGAGGAAAGCTCCTCTTAAGTTTGGCAAATCTTATTTGCAGCCTATGTGGAGAGCATGGGGCCTGCCACAATTGGGATCGGACTTAAATCTTGGTTATGCAGAATCCCCTGCCCAAACGGACCCTAAATAATTCAATGTCGCTGTGTGAAATCAGCACCTTCCCATTGCTAGAGAAAGGGTGCAAGCACGCAAGACCTACCGAATATTTTAAAATTGAAAAAAATTGTGTTCGGTCATATCTGGGGATTGTTAAAGATCATCCAACAAAAAGAAAACAGCATTTTGATTCCTGAAAAAAGGATATTTGACGGAAAATCCAACTATTATCATTTTTGTCAGTTGATATGCTGATGTCTTTTAACAAGTTACGAACTATATCAAGACAGCAATACAAGGGCATCATTTCCATTTAAACATTTGACAAACTCTTTCGAACTGCCAATAAATTGATGATAGTAGAAAAGATCAAGACTATGCAGAATTAGGAGCAGGAAACTTACATTGATGGTGTTCTTTGGACATGGACAACTCAAAGCCTGACACTGCAGAGAAAATTGGATAAACAAATAAACACCTTGTCAGAAAACTCATATAGTAAACCCAAACAAACAGGAAAAGGAAAACAAAAATGCAAATAGAAAGGGAGGATAAGATACCGGATATTGCTGGGGTGAGCACGCCATCCCCAATCACCATACAAGTGCCAAGCAGAACAATTAGCAGCAAAGCTGTATGCAGGTTCTTGTGCTTCTCAAGCAAGTTTTTCACCCTCGAACTGTTTTTCATCTCTGGAGGAGATTCCAGCTTATACGTAGAGACTTCTTCGTCATAGCCGCAAACAACATTTGAATTTGAAATACTATGCCAACTCTAACATATAAATTGAAAACTGTTACAACAGAGACATTTCATCAAACACATGTTGTGCACACCTTAAACATTCACAACAATAAACCATAAAAGTGATTTTTTAGGAAAGCCCTAATCCTCTTCCCATTACAGAGTTTAGGAAATCCCTAATTCCAATATTGTATCCTCTGATAATCTGCAGATTTACAGATCTAAAAATAGAAAACCTAAATATCTATTTGAAAGAAATGAATACCTGGCCGGGGAAGAGATGAAGGGCAGGGGCTGCTGGCCGCACCAGATCTGGAGATGATGCAAGTGAGGAAGAGAGAGAGAGAGAGAGAGAGAGAGAGAGAGAGAGAGAGAGAGAGAGGCAGATGGAGAGAGAGGCACGAGATCTGGAGATGATGCAAGTGAGAGAGAGAGAGAGAGAGAGAGAGAGAGAGAGAGGCAGATGGAGAGAGAGGCACGAGATCTGGAGATGATGCAAGTGAGAGAGAGAGAGAGAGAGAGAGAGAGATGGAGAGAGGCGCGGGGTCCGGGAGCGAAATGACTGTAGGGTTTTTTTTTTTTTTAATATACCGTAAAACATTCGTGGGTCGTGTTTTACATAGCGCCGGTGGAAGAGGCACCTAAAGTGCCGCTGTTACTCTTATTTGTTGTAGTGACCTACAGTACTGATGCGCGGGATGTATTTGATCAAACCCCGATCTAAAATTTCCATAGAGGCAGGATTCTCGACAATGCGGTTAGAGAACTTCTACCGTGGGGCCCACATGCGTGTGTTTATGACATTTAAACTATCCATCCAGCTGGTTGCTCTGCGTAAAATTTGGACACCCCAAAAATTAGGCGAATCAAATTATCATGTGTGCCAACACATGAATTTGGATATCTTGGGAAGGTTATGTATTGTTTTTCACTGTTTGTCCCACCTAATGATTTTAGGTGCATAATTGTTGATTTATCCCATCATAATTTTGGAGTTCATCTAATTAATGTATCCTAAACAGTGTGATCCACTCTGAAAATTTAAAATTTTAATAAAAATAAACAATGAATAACTGTTCAATCTACAAATTCATCATGTGGTGGCTCATATAATGGGTGGATTAGCCTGATTTTGTGATGCAGAGGAGGATGTGATGAGTTCGATCATCGTCTTCTTCGATTGATAGATACCTTGAATCCACAAGATACTCTTGAAGGTGTGAGAGAAAATCTCGAATTCATGAGAATTTCTAATAAGTTTTTAATAGAAGATTGAATTGATCATAAAAATGAGTTTAATACCCTTTAAATAACTATAAACAAATTCTAAAAACGTAATTAAAGAGTTCTAATCAAATAAGTATATAAATTCTAAAAAACATATAAATTTCTGCCATTTGTCAACCCATCATTGACCTGTCCGAAACAGCAAAAAATTGTCTAAATATTTAAACTAGAAATTTTGTGATTTTCGACCTGTCAACAAGATCTGTCGGCATGTTTAAACTAGTAGAAATCAACCAGCAAGTAATTTTGAACAGCATTTCGATATGCCGAATAATATCTCAACTTGTCTAAACTGACAAAAATCAGCCAACAAGTAATCTAGAATTTCAGGTAGACTTTGACCTATCAACCAAAAACGTTGACCGGCCAAACTTTGCTGAATTTTTATCAATTTCTCTTAGGCTTCTTCCCATCCATGTGCGTTAGGAACATACTTGATCCTCATCCTACATTTTGAGGGGCCAAACCAACTTCAATTATGGATGTTCAAATGTTATAGGCATGTAGTGGTTGTCCGTCCTCACGTGCAACACCAAATGATGTGAACTGCGTAATTGCAGAATGAGTATTTCCTCTAGACAACAAGAGTATTTTGGGAAGCCGGAGTCGTAAAAAAAAAAAAAAACTATATTTACTTTTCTGTGATAAATAAAATAATAGTTGTTCAGGAATCCAAATACATACATCATAGTGGGTCCCAAAACTCTAACCCAACTGTAAATGTAGCCTAATGAAAAAATTGCACCGAGAAGACAATACTATCTGATTGTTCCCTTTAAATTTGGATCGCTCAGTATTTTACTTTTAACCTTTCATTTGATAAATCCTAAATGGATGGTTAGAATTGACGAATCAGAGTAACTTTTAGATGTGTGCCCGATCCACATTGAAACCCAAAATTTGGATGGTTTAGATCAAGATTATTTGACTCAGCGAATTGGGTGACCTCACAACTAGCCTGAGGGCCACTCGAGGTACCGAAACAGATAGAACTCGACCAGGCTACAATAAGCTCACATGAGTCAGCAATTCACGTTTGGATAGTTGCACGTCGGTACCACATGTGAGAGTATGAATCACCGCTATTTTGTAATAGTGCTAAACTAATGTAGGAATCTAGCATTCACAAATTCATTTCCCTGCATGGTGGTCCATTGGTGAAAGGCACGCCTTCTGTACACCAGACAGCGTCTGGAACCGCTGAGGTCCATGGATCTGTGACTGTGGAGCCCACCATGATATTAGTGTTTTATATTGATGGCGTCCATCTGTTTTGCCGGCTCATTTTAGGGCACGAGAGTAAAAATGTAGTAGATCCAAATCTCAGGAGAACAACACAAAAAACAGTAGCGATTGAACACCCACTATTGAAAACTTCTTGCAACCCACAATTAGACTATGAATAGACAGCCCACCATTAGACTATTAGATAGTGCTTAATTATAATTAACTATGTAATAGCTTATTAGATGGCACTTGTGGGAGTTTTCTACTCTCACTTCCGGTCCCAGACCGATAAAGGGGGAAGGTTAGGTCAGGCTGGCAGATGCGTAAAACTTCCGGAGACCTCAACCTGAGACCAACCCAAGTTTTATTGGGTTGGTGTTTATATAACCCAAGCTGGAGACCAAACCTGATACATCCTGCCCGAGACCAACCCAATGTGGTGTCGGTCGGTTGAACCCACCCGACTTTCAGCCCTAATTAGGAGTCTGAAATCAATGCCAATTATAATTAACAACCTAATAGCTTATTAGTAGTTAATGAGTTCAGGCAACAATCACAGGCCAACAAGATAAATAAAAATTCATGGGATACTAAACTTAGGGGAAAAAAAAAAAAAAAAAAAAAAAAAACTCCTTTTTAACCCACCTAAAGGAAGTCCCGCTCACACATACCGATTAGGTGAGGCAGCGGTAACAGCTTAGTGGGTCAGGGCCCACCTTCGTGCATGTGTTGTATAGCCACACCATCCATCAGCTTTTTCCAACTCATTTTAAGGTGTGGACCAAAAAATGAGACAGATTCAAATATCAGATGGACCACACAGTAGGCATTGAATTCCCACCATTAGAAATTTCTTGGGACCCTCAAAAAGTTTTATATCAAGCTGCTATTTTTGTTTTTCATTCATACAGGTCTGTGTGACCTTATCAACAAGTTGGATGGGAAATAAACATTACAGTAAGTCCTAGGAAGTTTTAATAGTGGGTGTTCAATCACCACACTGTTTTCCTGTGGTGTGGTTCACCTGATATTTGGATTGCCTCATTTTAGGGACCATACCCTAAAACGACCTAAATGAGCTGCCAAAAAAATGGACTGCATGGATATACAACACATACATCAAGGTGGGCCCATGGTCAGGGCCCTATCAACCAAGCTGTTGTCCCTGCCTCACCAAATCCATGCTCCTCACTCATATCCCATCTTCTCTTTCTTTTAATTTTCCTTTTTGTTCTTAAGATACCCTCCCTGTTAGACAATAATTCAAATGTCCTCGGTGACAATAGTAAAAGGATAATTCAAGTAGAGAACCTAGATTCATTGCTTTACCCAAAAACAACTACTTAAACCTAATACATAATGATTCGATTTTATCGGAAAAAGAAAAACAGCATGTATTGTCTGAAGCAGCAGAGAACAAATTGAAGAATCATCTCTGGCCAGTTCATATGTGATTAGTCAAAGCATCCACTAACTGTGATTAGCTGATACATGCAAAAAAGGAGAATGCCATGCTGTTCATACATTCCTAAACTTCATTCCACAATTATAACTATTATTCACTCTCAATCATTTCATACTGGAAACCGATACTTCTTACTTAAATGCAAACCATCAACAGAATCCCTGACTTCATCATCAATGTTAGGTCAAACCCCATATGAATGAGGAAAGATCAACCAATCACAAAAACTGTTCCAAATAATATCTTCATGACAACCATTACCTAGGTTCCCCCTTGATGATCTCAGAAAAGGGATGGACGGCGTGGATAAATTGATACATCACGGTGGGCCCCACATAAATCTGGTCAGACCCTTAAAGGTCCGACCGGGGTCGGATACGCAATCCGCTTCCTAAGTTGTTGGTCAGCAAATAGTCAAGTAAAAGAGAAAATACAGCAATTGTTAACATTCAACCGAAAATGAAAATGCTGGACAGCTAAGCGCTTCCTATCTGGCGGAATTTTCGGTGCATGGGCCATGCAACGTGGGGTCCTTTGTTTTCATGGTTTGGATGATTAAAACATGAAGTTGTGGACCACTACGAATTCTCTACCTTCATTCAATGTATTTGATTCTCTGTTAGATGAGACTCTACCACATGGTTTTGACTTTTGACTCAAAGGCTCATTTTGTCTTGAGTCGACTTCACTCATCTGAGTCGGTGGCATGGGAGGGACAAGTCCGCAGTCCATGCTGCAGGACCCAACATCACTATGGGCCCTACATGTCGTGTTATATGTAATTTAGCCTACAAAGGTGTACAGTGGAACCGGCCTCATACGGGTTTGCTCATTCTACACGCGTGTGATAGCCTAGGCATACGTACGATTGATCAGATCTTTCGGTTAGTAGGCAGAAGTATTTAGGTAAAATCAGGCCATTTCACACCTTAAGTGAGCCACAGCATACCAAACAAATGAATGGTCAGTTTTTTTTTTTTTTTTTTGTTAACGGTCAGTTTGTTATGTACATCTTGCCCACCTGAGGAGTAAAAGGGCCTGATTTTTATGACATGATCTAGGAATTCTTTCCAACCAGATGAAAAGCCCAGATCTTGCACATGTGTTTCATATCTAACATATCTGCACGTGTGTCTGCTTGTGGATGGGGCGTGATCCACGCCCGTGTATGGTTTCAACCCAATATTATTTACCATTGGTTAGATAGTCTGTGAAACAATCCTTAGAGAAAATTACCACTGTGGACCTCACCTTTTATCCAGCGTTTTTTATGAAGGATCCAAACCTTACCTTCCCAACTTAGACTTTGCACGTACTGTCAGAGCATTTGAGGATGAAAATACCCCTGCTCTTCACTGTAGTTACTTTCACTCCCTTTCCTCACTCCATTTCCATGAAGAAAGAGACAAAAAACCATTTCTTCCAGCACGAAAATCCCTCCATTGGATCGCACCATTCTGTCATTGGATTGTATCCTCTCCATACATCAGCATTTTCTCATCTTCTGAAAATGGCCGGTCCACTAAAGAAAGCACGCATCACAAATATATTTTAATATATTGCCTATTGGATGAAGCTTGCATATGGGTTTTTGATTCATCTATATATACGTCATTCGATGAACATGATGGATTACAAATAAAACATCATTGTGGGGCGTAGAAAGATTTCTATGATTGAATCACTATTTCCTTTCGTATAATTCACCTGATATTTGGATATGCTATGATTTTGGGCTCAAACCCTTAATATAGATGGAAAAACGGATGAATGTCGTGGATAGTCCACATACTGATCATGCCCTGTTTGTTTACATCGCCCGCACTATACTGTTTTATTTTCCTCTCCACGCGAGAGAATTCTTAGCTTTTTGGGTCTTCCAGATGACCTCCTCTATCTTGGGGGTTTAATTTACGCACAATACTCCTTGAAGGCCGCTGAAATTTTCCATTCGCTCTTATTACGTACTGGGTATACTGATTTGCTATACGTAGTTAGGTAAATTTGTGCCATGTAGAATGAGGAGCAGTATGAGTAATGAAAAAGATTATAGTTTATACATGCTGACAGGACATGCATACAAGGGTACCCCTTGATGTCAAACTCGCGACATATACACGAAAACTCACTGAGCTTGACTGTATCATTATAATCTCCCACAATATAGTACTCATCTCAATAAATTGCATGACAGCGAACGTCTCGTGCCTTGTGCACAAAGCCCTTTAACTGTTCCTTTGCCCATGGTGTTAATAGACCTACAAATGATGCTGCAGATTTTCTTTTTTTGTAAAACAATTCTTGTATCTTAAATCTTACTGCCTCTATCAATTTAGTAACGGGGCATTTGTGTGCTTCTTTGAAAAGGGCATTAACACACTCGGATATGTTTGTAGTGACCAAGTTGAATCTTTTTTCCTGGAAAGTGCGAAGATGTCCATCTCTCGTACCCAATTTCTCTCAGCCATACATGTACTGGGGGGTTGACCATTTCGATATCATGCATTAACTTTTCGAAGTCAACCATCCTGCATATCTTCACAGCTCACCAGTAGTACATTTCCAACGACTTGTCTTTAAAAGTGTCCACCAAGTTTCTATAGATATAGTACGCGCGGTAGCCATAGATTGCATGTGGGAAGACTTGAGGAACCTCTTTCATTAAACCTTTATGTCAGTCTGATATAATTATAAGACCCGGAATAGACCCTAACGCATCGTTAAGGTAATTAAGGAACCAATTCCAACTGTTGCTGTTCTCTGATTCCCCGATATCAAACGCCACAGGAAAAATATGATTGTCCCCATCAAAGGCCGTGGCGATGAATAGAACACCTTTGTATTTGCCCTTTAAGTGTGTCCCGTCAATGGCCAATACTCTCCACATAGAATTTTGAAAACTTTGAATGCATTATCTGAGCGCTACAAAACATCTCTCGAACCTGAAAGTCTCTTGGTTAACAAGTACGACGGTCACCGTCCCTTAGTTGGTCATCCTCAACTCATGCAAATACAAGAGGAGTTGATTGTAGGAGTCTTCATAAGACCCCATAACATGATTTATTGCAAGCTCCTTAGTTTTCCATGCCTTCTTATAACTGATAAGAATATTATTTTTCTCTTGCATAGCGAAGAGAATATCACTTGGCATCAACCCTAGGCGCTGCTTAATGCGGCTAACAGCCAGATTACACGCTAACTTACTGTTTGCTTGCCGGTGATCGCTCTTCATCCATGACATGTCACACGTGTGTTTTGACGCATAATTTCGTATCTTAAATATCCCTGCATCATTCACCCGAGATGCATGAACCCTCCATTCGCATGTATCTTCGAAGCACACCACAGTAAATCTCGTAAAATTCGAGTACAATACCCTATACTGGAAGTTATTGCAAATTGCAAATTGGCTCAAAACATACTGGCATTAACTCTTGTCTTTAAACGTTTACCCAATGACTATATCGATCGGTTCACCCAACGAATCCGTATATTCCAGCATTTCTGTATTGGCGAATGCGACATTTCCAAACGGCAAGAGAACTTGACGAGTGATGAAGTTTGATATTTCGAGAAGTCTAGAAGTGGAATGTCGCTTACACGTACAGATCGGGTGGTGGATGATGATGGCAGATCTGTTGTTGTTGCTAAAGGCGGTGTCATGTATTTCTAAATGATGTTAAGGTCACGTGCACCACTGACTTGGCTAGTCATAACGTTTGATGTTTGAGGCGGCTCGGGCAGTTGATCGTTGCTTACTCCCACTTGTAATGGACATAAATTATATTCAAATTTCATGCCTTGCTCCTCAGCCACACTGTCCATGTGTGTTGTCCTATTAATGTGTTGTATTGTCTCGATGACTAAAGGGATGAATTTATCCGAATGTTCGAACTGTCTTCCCAGGAACTCTCTCATGTCATCGTCATCTTTAATTTCGGTTGGAAGGATTGATTCGTTTGAACAAGGATACAATACTTTCATCCTAATATCACAATCTGTTGGTCTGCTCTTAATAATCCTATAAATTCTAGATAGAAGTTTCTCGTACGTAGTCTCGACACGTAGCATAATAGTTTTTGAACTTCCACCCGTGTACGAGTATCGCTTGTTTTCAAATTTTAACTCCCCGCCATAACAGCTGATGATTCTCGCATCCATTATCTAAAAACCAATACAATGACATATTATCAATGAATCGTTAAACAATGGAAGCTTGCCATAAGACAAAACTCGATTAAATAATGAAGGACCAAGAACTCACTTTCCATTATAGATGAGGATGATACAGGGCTTAAGGAAACAAAGAGTAAGCAACGCGTTAAATTTTTAAATAAACAACCAGAGCTTATACGGATTAGGCCTTCAAAGATACAAATGATTTCATGTGGTGCTCGTTAAATTCAGCGAAACTATCTATTATGACATTGAGCGAGGCAAGCATGAAACTTGAGCAACGCAAACTAGAAATTGAACGAGAGAAGTATGAAAATTCAGCGGCGCAACTAGAAATTGAGCGAGGGAAGCATGAAAATTCAGTGAGGCAAATTAGAAAAATGAGTGGGGCAAACTAGAAATTGAACGGGTAAACTAAAAAAAGGGGCAAACTGAAAATTTAGCTCGGAAAACTAGAAATTCAGTAAGGCAAACTAGAAAATTAAACGGGGCAAATTGAAAATTTAGCGGAGCAAACTAGAAAATTGAATTGGGCAAACTAGAAAATTGAGTGGGGCAAACTGAAAATTGAGCGGAGAAAACTAGAAATTGAGCGGGACAAACTATAAATTCAGCTATGCAAGTAAACATGAAATTGAGCGAGGCAAACATGAAATTGAGCGAGGCAAATATGAAATTGAGCGAGGCAAACTGAAAATTGAGCGAGCATAGCATGAAATTGAGATAAGATAACATTAAATCGAGCAAGCATAACATGATATTGAGTTGGGCAAACATTAAATCGAGCGAGCATATCATGATATTGAGCTGGGCAAACATTAAATTCAACGACCCTAACATTAAATTGAGTTGGGCAAACATTAAATTGAGCAAGCCTAGCATGAAAATTATCAGAGCAAACATTAAATTGAGCGAGCCTTGCATGAAAGTTATCGACGCAAACATTAAATTGACCTTATCTAGCATGAAATTAAGCTGGAAAAACATTAAATTGAGCGATCCTAACATGAAATTGAGCTGGGTAAACATGAAGTTAAGCTAGCCTAACATGAAATCGAGTGAGCCCTAATATGGAATTGAGTGAGCTTCAAATGGAATTGAGCGAGTTTCACATGAATTTGACCGATCAACGCATAAAATTAACTAAGCCTAACATATGAAATTGACTAAGCCTAACATATGCGTATCAACTTGCATTAAATTGACTTTAGCTAGCATCAAATAACTCCCCCATGAAATTCACCGATCTTAACATGGAATTGACCGAACTTCACATGCAATGCAATTGTACGAGCCTAACGTTTTTTTAAACATCTGTACCTCTGACAACCGTAGTACCGGTCAAATGCAAGTTGAAGAAAGGTGCTTTGGAGTGAGGGAATATTTTGAACATTTTCAAGGATTGCAAATGCAACCAGTTTGTAGAATTTCCCGTAACTTTAGCCAAGATGGAAAATAACAAATGTAGATGATAAACGGAGATTCCAGTAAAAAAAATGAAAAGAAAAACGTGCGTGCGTGGGTTTTTTGTTGCAAGGGAGTGAAAGGCAGGTATTTTGAAAAGGCGCACATGGATTTTTCGTTAAAGATAGTGAAAGCAGCGGTAGTGAAAAACAGGGGTATTTTTGTCCTCAAAAGCTCTGTTAGTACGTGAAAGGTCTAAGTTGGGAAGGTAAGTTTTGGATGGCTCAGTAAGGAAGCCGGATAAAAGGTGGCATCTACCGTGATAATTTTCTCCAATCTGAAAATGCAGCCCGTGGCTCGCTGCAAAGCTCAATGGTCAGTTAAACCTGTCCATCCAATTGATATACTTGGTACAAAGTGAATTTCTGGCCTTTTATCTGAAACAAAACTGCAGTGGGTCCCACTGGGCTGTCCAATCAAGGTGATTTTCACACCACATGCCATCGAGAGTGGGGTCCACTGAATTAAATCTTTAATATTACTTAAGGTACATCCAATGCAGGGTAAACGTCCCGAGAACTACTATTAGGGTGGCTCCTTCAAGGAATCTGCCATTTTCCAAGTTTCTGAACAAATCAGACCCGTCCAATTTCATGGAATGGTCCCATATAAAATGCCCAGAAAATGCCAAATTCGGTAAAACGGTCTTTAAAATGCATGATTAGTTGCAAGGAAATCTCAAGCTAACCGTTAGATTGCTACCTTTCTAAGTTTTCTTTTGTTGTTTCTCAGATTTTCTTTTCGGATTTCGTGACTTCTTTGGAAAAGAAAAAAAAGAAAAAGAAAAATTGGAATAAAATTCTATTTTGAAACTATCCTTTCTTTTCAAAATAGAATTTTCTTCTTCTTACTTTTTTTTTTTTAATTTTTTTTTTTTAATTTTTATTTTTAAGCTCCTACCTATGACACGAATTACAACAAGTGTGATTAAGTGGAGCCCATGGCCCATCGATCCAATCCGTTGATTTTATAGGTTTCACCATGAATAGACCATGCAGAAAAATCCCCAAGATCAGAAGAATTTTAACCCTTAAATAGTTGCAAGCGGAATGGGGTGGGACCTTTAAGCGTCACACCAGATCAGTGTGGGGGGCCACCATGATGTGTCTATTTATCCCAGCCGCCCATCCATTTTCTAAGATCATGTTGAGGTATGGGCCCAAAATGATGCAGATCTAACACTCTAAGTAGACCACACCAAATTGTAAGCTTGGGTGGTATTAAATGCACCAATTATTAAACGCAAGTTGCATTAAATGCAATAATCATATCTAGTGTGGTCTACTAGAGCGTTGGATTGGCCTCAATTTTGAGCCCATACCTTAAACCGATCTGAAAAATAGGGATGGACTGCGTGGATAAACAGATACATCACGGTGGGCCCCACCTAAATCTGGTCAGACCCTTAAACGTCGACCCAATCCGCTTCCTAAGTAATTGCTCAGAAAATAGTCAAACTACAAAAGAAAATACAGCAATTTGTTACCATTCAACCGAAAATGAAAATGCTGGACAGCTAAGAGCTTCCTATCCGGCGGAATTTTCGGTGCATGGGCCACGCAACGTAGGCTCCTTTGTTTCCACGGTTTGGATAATTAAAACGTGAAGCTGTAGATCATTACGAATTCTCTACCTTCATTGGATGTCTTTGATTCTCTGATAGATGTGACTATACCACATGGTTTTCACTTTGATGTAGAGTGGATCGAGGACAGTTTCATGGCCAAGATGGGTCAGAAAAGGCCCAGTCGTTGATAGAAGTGATCTGGACGATCGGACCTTAGATCGGGCATATCTTGTAATCTGAAATGGGTTACCTGACGTAGAATATATGATTTTGAGGTAGAACGAGCTACTTTAGCTAACCAACCTTGTTATGCCGGGCTACGACGCCTGGAATTACGAAAAACTCCTGGATTGACGGTCGTTTCCCTGTTTTAATTTCGTTTTTACTATAAATAGTAAGTTTTAGTTTGCTTATAACTTTTTAGTCGGCCTTTAGGAGTTGTGCCCAACGTGAAAAGAGCTTAGAATAATTAGGAGAACGGTTTAGTGAATCCAAATAGACACTTACTATTTTTGACCGAAAACTCTTCGACTAAGTAGACATCACGACCGCCTATAAATAGTAAGTTTAGATGTTTATAGTGAAAGTCGCGATTTTAAGAGTTTAAGTTGTAGTTTGATTCGATTTCTTTTCATTGCTTGGTACCCTATTTAAAGGGTTGTGAAGTCATTTTTAAGGATTCATTAATCAATTTCGAATTTATTAGAATTTATTTCTATTTTCTACTTTCTTTCCTCGTGAATTGAGAAGCTCTCATGTGACGCTGAGTCAAACAAGTTCGGTGGATCTGCATCAAATATTTATCCTCTTGAGGAAGACGTGTGCTTAACCTCATGTCCTCCCCCACGTCACACTCACGGACTCATTTGGTCTTGAGTTGACTTGACTCATCCTGAGACCAGTGGCATGGAGAGACGAGTCCAGACCAGTCCATGCTGCAGGCCCATTTTGGCTTTGAATCCATGCATCGACATCTGTTTAAGGTCCAATCTCAACATGTATGAGGCCAGGTCGAAAACCCCAATAGTCCACCTTAGCCAGTTGCCATCCCTATAAGTGGGTCCCACATATTGGTCTGATAATCGGGTGGGCCATGATATGTTGCATGTGGGTCATTGGCCAAGTTCTTATTTGTAGTGCATTAGGTGCATGATGGAAGGATGACTCTACCAACAAATTGCACAAGGCCTTAACCCTATCCCAACTCAACTTAGGATAGGGTTGACGATTTCTAACCACGGCTCAACTGAGCTTGACCTGACGTCCGGGTTGAGATGATCCCCTTCCAATTGAATCTGATCCAAGTTACACCCGTAGCACCATCAGTTGTTTAAGACTTTCCTGTAATATGGGGGAATCTCATGGTAAGTTTTATGGGCCTACCATGTTATCTATGTTATGTCCATTCTTCATATATTTCATTACTTTATTTCAGCAAATCTAAAACTTAAATTATATACAAAATCATATATAAATAATGGGGATGCAATAGCCTACCTTTAATACCTTTTTGATGAGCACCATTGTAATGTTTCTGTGACATTTGACTTGTTCAGGAGGTTTATATGGCATTTGATGAGGTCGTTCTTCTCGAGTAATCTTAAGTTAAAGAGTAATCGTAAGATGGAAGAGTGAAAGAGAGATAAGTCTTATATTTCTAACTTCTCTTATTTAAATGCTGTTTCACATTTTACTAACAAGACTCTTATTTTAAAAAATAAAGTTCATATTTTAGAAACCGAGTATTTAATAAAATTTTAATTTTAGAGCTTATTTATTCAGAAATCAATAAAAAAAATTCTCATAAGATAAGTAATGAGGATGTTAATTTTTGTTTAAAACTTAATTGGCTTAAGCGGTAAATAATTTTTAATTAATTTTTTGAAAAATTTATCCTTAAATGGAAGGTGGGGCTCAATACGATGAATGGTCTACATCAAGGTGGGCCCACATAATACACTATCACAGCAAAAGGTGGGTTTGACATGATGGATGCCCGACATCTAATGGTGGCCTCACATGTCAAAGGTGGGAGCCACTTGATGGATAGTAAACATTGAAGGTTGACATCAAAGGTGGTCTCACATGAAGAATGACCCATATCAAAGGTTTTCTTTTAATAGATGTAACTTATATGCCACATGTGCCAAATCAGCGACATTTTCCTCTTTCGGTGAATTGTCTACAACTGCTGGACCCCATCATATCAACGGTTTAGATCAATTAACCATGAGTCCCACTTTCAGAGACTCAAAACCCGAGCATGCGATGAAAACAGTGTCTCCATGTCCCAATACCAAATCAAAGAGTCAGAATTTTTAGATAAAACCGTGGAAAAGAATAGTGGTAAACCACCACCAGATTTCTCATATGGGGTCCACATTTAAGGCTATCCAGACCATGCATAAATGGCCCACATTACTGGTGAAGCACATATGAAGAATCTCACATCATGGATTTGCCAATCCTAACCATCGAATTGTGACAACCAAATGAATTATTAAAGTAGTTAAACTCAACTAGAAAAATCAAATCAAATGACTACTAAGGTTGATTGGTGTCATTTTCAGGTTATAATCCATCCACAGCCGGATCAACAATTTGGACGGTCCAGATCACACTACTATGCCATCATATGCTTTCCCTTTACTGAATAACAAAAAGTCTCCATACCCAATCAGTTGTAGCAACAAACAGCATAGTGGAATTAAAAATAAATGAGCTAAGACTTCTGTAATGGTTTTCCATCGTCTAAAAAATGGTCACCACTCTTTAAACCAAACTTCAAGCGTACAAGTGGCATGGTTGTAAGGAAATCCAGAGGATGGACCATAACTAAAACTGAGATGATAATATATATTAACCATCTGATTTATCCATTCTAATTTGGACCACTCACTAATTTACTTTTAACCGTTCTTTGATAGTCATCACAATTTGATGATTAGGATTGCTCGATCCATTATATTTTAGAGATATGATCCATCATGGTACCATGGGACCCACAGTTTGGATGGTCTGGATAGCTGTACAATTAGTGCCACGAGCGAGTGGGCCAGTCACCATCACTTTTTAAATTGTGTAGAATTAAAATGGGAGTTTATTCCTGAAAATACATAACCAACCATGCATACATATATACATTAATTGAAATTTTACATGTATTCATGATTAGGACCATATGCTGTGTCCCTTGTCCTTGTCCGTCAAAGTTGACCAGGTCATGATCATTTTTTACACGTGGGGACCCTGCGTTGATGATTCAGACCGTTGATATGGTGGGACCCACAGTGAATGCATAATGCTTTGAAAGTTGTCTGGATTGTATGATGTCATCCATCCCATGAGACCATTGTGGTGTTTTCTATAAATCCAAGGGTTGGAATTTTTGGATCTGAGATTTTTTTTTTGGGCAGTATCCATCCATAGATTGGAAGGTCATAAGCAATCTACAATGTTAGGAAAGAGGTGAAATAATTAATGGGTAGGATCTTCCAATATAAAGATATGCAGGCCAGCCTATCCATCTTGGCCCATCAAATCAATGATCTGGACCATTGAACTATGGCCGTACCTGATCAGGACACTTAAAATCAGGACCCAATAATTCCTCTCTCTTGATGGCGCATTATTGTTCACTATATATCATTTGGGCAGATGGATATGTATGTGGGTGATAGGGTGCTGATATAATAGAAGAGGGTAAAAACAAAAGAAAGGAGGATCATCCAATGGCTATGTATCCTTCTTTCCCAACATCCCCACTTCTCTCCCTATTCGTAGGCACTATCTTTAATTGAATTGGTGGGCCTCTCTCTCTCCCTCTCTCTCTCATTGCATTGGAGGGCCTTCTCTATCACTCATTGGGACTATGTTAATTGCATTGAAGGGTTTTCTCTCCCTCCCTCTTTTGGCCTTTTTTAGCTGCATTGGTGATTTGGTGTGCCTTCTCTCTCTCATTGCATCGATGGGCCCTCTCTCTCTCTCTCTCTCTCTCTCTCTCTCTCTCTTGTAATGGTGTGCCTTTCCCTCTCTCATTGGGCCTTTGTTAATTGCATTGGTGGCCCCTTCTCTCTCTCTCTCTCTCTCTCTCTCTCTCTCTCTCTCTCTCTCTCTCTCTCTCTCTCTCTCTCTCTCTATATATATATATATATATATATATATATATATATAGGAATGCCCACACCTTTTTATGTGAGCACCTTTGCACATGTGTCATGGGCATGGAATTTGAACAGTGTATGTGATGAGTCACTCCTTAAAACCTTGCTCGCCCAACTTTTGGACTGATACAAAACTTTGGTTGGGCCATGGCAAAAGGAAATATTTTCCTCCTTTGATTTGCATTCCTATCTGATCTGTGCAGAGGAATGCTCATGCACCTTTTATGTGAGCACAAGACAAGCACCTTTTGCACGTGTGTCATGGGCATATAATCTGAATGGTCCACGTGATGTGACACCCTTTGAAACCTTACAAGCCTAACCTTGCCAAAACCGATACAAAACTCTGGTGGGCCATGGCAAAATGAAACAACTCCCTTGATTTGCATTTCTCTTCGCACGGCCAACTAGAGTTTTGGATCAGCGAAATTTGCCCATGACACTGTGTGTGCCATGGAAAGGTACGCAAGTGAGCACATTCTCTCTCTCTCTCTCTATATATATATATATATATATATAGGTCACATTTTCACGTGAGCACAATGAGCACCTTTGCACACGTGTCATGTGCACAGAATCTGAATGGTCCAAGTGATGCCGCACCCCTTGAAATGATTTAGGTCCAATTTTCAGCCTGATCCATGACTCTGGTGAGCCATAGCAAAGAGAAATGCAAATCAATGGAGGAAACTGTTTCCTTTTTCCATGGCCCACCAGTAGTTTTGTATCAGGCTGAAAATTGCTAGGGTATTTCAAGGGGTGTGGCATCACTTGGACCGTTCAGATTCTGTGCACATGACACGTGTGCAAAGGTCTCTCATTGGTGCTCACGTAAAAGGTGCGCAGGGGACCATCTCCTATATATATATATATATATATATATATATATATATATATATATATATATATATATATATATATATATATATATATATCCCTTGTGGGGGTGGCTAACAGTGAAGTGTGATCTGATAGTGGGGTGTACTAACCAGCTAACAAAAATAAAATAAAAAAATAAAAAATAGCATAGGTTAGTTAATGGGCTGGCCAAGATGAAATCGTAAGCCCGGTCCATTATTTTCAAAATCAAGACAAGCCAGGCCCATCGGGCATTGTCCTTGGCTTCTACTGGGCCACAAATCGCGGTAGCAAAGCCGTTAAACATGTTAACATGCCCAGCCTATTTGTTTATCCGACCTGAATATTTGACTCAGGCCTATGTAAATGGCCTGGCCCAGGCTGAGACTTGTTTTGGGGGTGCCAATGGACCAAGTCTGGACCAGGCCAGGCTAGGCTTGGGGCCTGGCTGAGACTTAAGACCCAAGGTCTAAGACCAGCACAGGCCCATCATGGGCCTATCACAGTAGGTCAAGGTCCAGCCCAACTTGGACCAGACCGGTCCACAGCAAATTTATAAAATCCCTATTTCCTTATCCACCCATTCATCATTCATCAAATCGATACACTTGCATATATAAAGATTAGAATATTCAAATTATACAACTTTCCTAAATTAGTAAAACTTACTAAAGATGCCGAAAACGACTCAAATTTGTAACCTACAAATGACTAACCTAAACAAGTACTCCAGGACAAAAATGGGCTCTTAAATCTGATGTAGCGAGTGCGTGGACAAAAAAGAAGAGATCAGATCATTGCTTCCTAGGATGATTATTGAATCCACAAAGAAATAAAAAAATTTTAAAAATAAAAAAATAAAATTGATATTATTGATGAAAAGTATTGTTTATGCTGTTATTAATAGCCTTATAGGAGCGAAAGAGACTTTAGACTTTGAGTTTGACTTTAGACTTAGTTGCATTAAGTGGTCAGTGATGATTTTAATTGCATCATTTTACATCAAAATCATTAACACAAAAGAAAAATAACTAAAAAAAAAACTTATTAATGATAATAAGTTTGGAAGTAAAATGGACCCAAAATCTCTACTTCTTCCCCCATCCGTGAATTCTTTCGCAACCTACACCACATCAAAATTACTTCATTTCTCACATCCATTTGCTTCTTAACCCGATCAGATGCCAGGATCGTAGGACTTGATGGGTCCTGAACCACTCGAATTCGGTTCCAATACATTGTATACATTGCCTAGCCTCAAACCCGACTGCAACCCTAATCCAAGCAACTGCCAGCCCTAGGCGCAACCTACTATAGCCAACCACACAGAAAATAGCCTTTGATTGATCTAGCTCAGGACATCATATGATCCACCCAGATTGATTATTCGGCCTAAAAATTCATGCATGGCCTACTCAAAAGGCCTATAGGATGCCCAAACCACTTGCAATCCTCTCATGCTGCGTCCATCAGCTGAGGAGCCTATAGATCATATGAGCGGCCTAAAAATTCAAGTCACATGCTGGTCCACTGGAGGATTGGACCTATGTGAATTTTAGGCGAGACCATCTACACGGGTTCCACATGATGAACTGGTTGGAGCTTCCACGTGCCATGTCAGCAAATTGACATTCACTATTCATAATCTTGGCCAACCCATGAGTATGCGATGAATAAAATATAGGATGGTCTGACTATCAGGTGGGCCACACATTGTATGTAGATTGTGGCCAGCCAGTGACTGCATGACCTGATTTTTGGGCTAGGCACCCACCTGATGAACGAACTACATTTTGCACACGTGTACACGTGTGGCTCCGACTAGCCTTAGACCTTAGTTTGGGAGATGGCGTAATTTCCACTTGACCGGATATAAGTGGGAAGTTGATAATGTCATGGGCCATGCTCATGAAAAGCATGACGTGAATGCTCATGATCAAAGGGATCCACCAAGCTTCATCACCCAGACCTTCCTTTCACGCTGATAGTTTACCACCACTTTTAAAATGGAAGTGACTCATCAACTATAAACTAAAATCACGGTAATCAGGATCGTCCAATCCGTGATCCAACTGGTGGATGGAACGCACTGACCGTCCAGTCCTAACCACCCGAGTGGTTAGAATTAGAATGGGCAGATTTCCAAATTCAACTGGTGAAATCAGATGGCTAGCATTACTCGATCAGTTTGATTTTTAAAATTTTAATTTCCTTTTTACATATGCACAACCCACAATGGGGATAATAGTTTGGACGGTCTAGATTACAATAATGTAACCATGTAGTTACTGTCTAAAAGAACCATCATCACTGTATAGCTCTCCACTCACGCAGGAGGGTGGGCTAGACAAGCGCACTTAACTATCTGTGGGATCCAAGCCACTCACTAGGTGTCCCCCAAACCCTCCAAAAAAGAAAAAGAAAAAAAAATGGTCCACTCATTTTGGTGGGCCCACTCCATGCGCGAGAAAATAGAGAGTTAGAAAAGATGTCCATTTTAATATACCAGTACTGACCACCAAGCAGGTGGGCCAGCCTTATTTTTGAGCGGGAGAACCTACATGGTGGGCCCCACCTAGTGACCAGCTTGGGTAAAACTAGCACATGTGTCCGGGAGTGCACAAACATCTCCCAGCCTTCCAAACCAGCTTTCTCATTGCAAGGGACATAAAAGAAAAAAGTGCTTTTGTAGGGCTGAAAAGTCTCCTTTCTTTTTACCATTGCACGCCTTGGCCCACTTCTCTCTCCAAATTTCAAAATCCAACGCTCCAAAAAGGCTCCCCACAATTTCCTTATAGGATACTTCTAGCCGTTCATTCCATTCCGAGATCAAACCTTCAAATGCCTCTCTCTATAAATAGGCTCCCAAACACACTTCTATTTCTACACAAGAATCCTCCTACACACATACATTTTGTTCTATCATATTAAACTACAAAAGCATGTCTGTAAGTATCCATTTTGGTTTTTGGTAGTGATTATATTGTAATTAGTGACTAATCACATGCTATATAACGTCCGATCGATGCTGCGACACGGTTGCAGGTGATACAGGTGAGGGTCCCAAACCTCGACTGCAAGGGATGCGCCACAAAGATTCGGAAAGCTCTCTTCAAGCTCGAAGGTATATACATGATCAATCTCTTATTCAAGCTTTGTTTGGTTGCACCAAATATCAAAAAATTTCATGATATTGCGCAGCCAAACACGAAGCCTAAGAGTGCTGGTCACAGCTTGTTTGGATTAGCCGCAACATGATATGATTTGCAATTCCAAGCTGTCCATATCTTGATCGTCTAACATAAATGGACGTTGTTCTTAGAACATAGTCATTCGGAATGGGGCCCACCAGATGGATGGTTTGGATTGTTGAGCCATGCAGCTATATGGGCCCCATCCAGTAATGCACATTTTCTAATCCTAAGCATGCTTCTTGTGTTAACTAATGGCGTGTTTGTTTGCACCAAATACCATGATATTTCATGATTAGTCAGTCTAATTTGGTGCAACATATCATGAAATTTCATGATATTTGGTGCAACCAAACGCACCATGAACAAACTCAATATTCAAAGCCTTGTTATCTGTTAGCAGATTCAGTTGCTAGCTTCCAAAATGCAAATTACTTCTCTAGCTTCTCACATTGGGTTAGGGGTCCAAGCCGGATATGGGTCCAGATTGGGCCTACGAAAGACCTCCAAGTAGGGTATGGGCCTGATTTTAAAGTGGACCCAGGCCTATAAAAATTTCTGCCGCCCAAGTATAGGTGGCAATGGGCGAGGCTTGTGTCAGGCCAAGCTAGGCCCGGGCCAACCTAACACTTAAGACCCAGGGCCTGATCCTGGCCTGATCCAGCATGGGCCTACCACACAGGCCCGGTTAAGCCCAGAAGAATTGGTTGCCCCAACCTGACCAGAAATTGATCAAATCCTTATTTCCCACTTGAATATTTTTTATCTATCCGTCGATCAAGTGGGCCACACATGTACAAAGAAATAAACAATGAAACCAATGGTCTATATTTAAGATGGATATTTGTAAATATATAACACATGTACATATGGTGCAAGTCTTAAGTGGGGCCTGCTTGATTAACTGATTGAATCTTAAACACGTATGCCACATTGGCACATGTGCCACCCCATGATATTCATAGATGAATAACTAGTATGTTGATTTATTCAGTTCTTTCCATGCTCCGCAGGAGTAGATGAAATAGACATAGAAATGGAAACACAGAAGGTTACCGTAAGAGGGCATGCAGTGGAGGAGAAGAAGGTAATCAAGACCGTCCGTCGGACTGGGAAGGCTGCCGAGCCATGGCCATTCCCAGCTTACTCCCATTATTCATCATTTTATAAATACCCGGCACACATAGCGAACCACTACTACGAACGGTCCAGCAACGATGTGGCGAGTGTACACACTTTCTTCTATACTCCTGCGACCTACTCAGTAGCTGTGGCATCTGATGAAGCTGTGGCATCCCTTTTCAGCGATGAAAATCCACATGCATGCACCATCATGTGATCATGTGGTTTTTTATTTTATTTTTATTTTTTTTTTATTAAATGTTCAATGGAGAAGGTTGTATTGTTTTGTTATTTAGAAATGATCCAGTGGTTCAGATCATTATAAGTTACAGTGCTCCTTGTTCTATTGGGAGACTTTGACAGTCTGACTGATCGATCAATCTATGCCGTCCATTAGTCCAGTATTCATTTCAGGGTCTACAATGCAAAAAATCACATTTGTTGAATGATTCAATCCATACTTACCCCTTTTTCCAATTTATATCCATCTGTTTGTAGGCCATTGGTGCAATGGTTTGGATTGACTGATAATAGTGATCGTTTAGAAACATAAGCCATCCAATCAGACCTATTCTTATGTAAACAATCGCAGCTGTCCATTTTGTAAGCTGTTGATGGATGCTTAGAATTGTCTGAACAGTGTGAGTTTTCTATGGTACGCGGTAAAATTTGTGATGGGCCTGATGAATGGTACAGATCGAGCAATCAAATTATCCAAGGGTCCCAACAAAACTAGGAGCACTTATAGTTATCCATGCTCCTGAACAACCATTAACTCAAACGCCTTTGTGAGCCACCTTGTAAAAATTACACAGATCAGATGATCAGATCTATCCAAAAGTTTCCTTTCATTTTCCGTAGCCTTCCATTTCCTGGGCCATTTGATTGGATGGTTTGGATCATTTGATAGAAATACTTCTTTCGTTCCACTAATGGATCCCAAAAAATAGATGGCCCAAATTGTAGAATGAACCTATTTTTGCACGAGGCATCCTACTGTCCATTTTCTAGTTAATTGATCGTATGATCAGAATCATTTGATCTGGTTAAGATTTGCATGGTAGCCATTGAAATATGTCATTAGCCTATACGGTCCAATTGATTGGACTGAGCAGACCATTACTCGTGTTAACCTTGGTAAGAAAGGCAATCCGCATCAGTTTCTCTTATATATTGGCGTGCCATGAAGAGAGCAACTGGCTTATGCAAAGTAGGAATATTTATTATTTTTAATTTTTTTTAAAAGAAATGTGGAGCACACCAGTTGTAATTTTATTGATAATTATTATATACATTAGAGGGGGGCTATACTGACCGATTCTCTCCCAAATTCATCACTAAAGCTTTCTATTACAACTCTCATTAAAAGTACTCAAAAAAAAAAAAAAAAAAAAAACACCACCGTGAAGCATCCAACATTACAACAATTATTCATTACACATTACCTGGATTTCTATCAAACTTCTTCAATATAACATCCTATAACAATTACTAAAAGAGTCTATCTTTCATCTCATCAAAGAAACGGTAATAGACAATCCTCCAAGACCTCTTGAGCACTAAAATGCCACATAAGGCCCAAAACCCAATTGCAAATCCTGGTCCCAGCCCAGAGTAAAACCAACGCATCTCATCCTCTTCTTCATCTTTTTCAAATTCACCAGGACCTGGAGGAGTCTCATCGCTAACACACTTATCTAGAAGAGGAGGTCCACAAAGTCCGTTGTTGCCCATATAAATAGAAGGATCTTGGAATGTCTGGAGCTGATTTCCAGATGGAATTTTCCCCCACAAGTTGTTAAATGACAAGTTCAAGCAACTTAGAAAAGTTAAATTTGACATGCTCAGAGGAATTGTACCTGAAAGCTGATTTTCAGAGAAATCAAGAGACTCTAGCAATGCCAATTTACCAATCTTGTCTGGGATCTTTCCGGTCAAATGATTTCCAGATAAGTTTAAAGCACGCAATCCCAAAAGTCCTGTGAGTCCTTCAGGGATCTCTCCAGATAAGTTATTTCTTGAAAGGTCAATGCATGTAACCAGCGAAACTGTTCTTGTGTATTCAAGCATTTGCCCCTTCACTGACACAAGCAAGTTTTCCTTGTAATATGATGATCCCATCCCTCCATAGGAAAGAACATGGTTTATCTTCTGCTCATTCTTCATCGCCAAGAGATTTTCAAAATTTTGGGGGATTAAACCAAATAAACAATTTTGTGCCACATCAAGGACCTGAAGAGAAGTTAGGTTTAATAGTTGTGGTGGGATGTTGCCAGTAAACATATTGGATCGTAAGCGCAAAATTCTTAAAGCTGGAAAGCTTTTGCTAATCCAAGTGGGAATATGACCTGAGAAATTGTTGTATCCAAGGTCCATAGTCTCCAAACTAACACATTTCTTCAGGGACAAAGGGATTTTTCCTAATAGGTTATTGTTGCTCAAGTGCATTGTTCGGAGTCGACGCAATTGACCCAAAGACTTGGGTATTTCTCCTGATAACCTGTTGTTGCTCAAATCAACTGCCTCAAGGGCTACACAATTACCCAATCTCAATGGAATGATACCACCAATATTATTTCGGGAAAGGTCAAGGACAGTCAAGGAATTCATTCCTTCTATGGATGAGGGAATCATGCCACTGATTTGGTTACCTTTGGAAGAAAAGTATTCTAAATACTGCATTGTGGATGTAAAATTTGGTGGGATTGAGGCTGAAAATTGATTGTTGGAGAGATCAAGTACTTTGGCTCCATTCAATATGCAAGGTATGGGACCACTAAAGTGATTCGAACTCAAATCAATAGAGAGGCTTGAGGCTGCATTTTGAAAGGGTTGGGCAATTGGCCAAAAATCTGGTTATTTGAAAGGTTCAGGAGAAGAAGTTGGGGTGTTAAATCCCAAAACCAGGTGGGGATGATGCCAGAGATGGTTGTGTTAGAGAGATCCAAAATCATATATATTTTTGTGTTCGTAGCCAGAGAGGAAATCGAGGACCTAAATGACATGATCCTAGGTTAATGTCAGAAAGCTGAAATGGAGGGGCCCAATCAGAGTGTGGATCAAAAACCAAAGAATTGGAAGACAAAATAAGGACGTCAACTTTTTGAGGTTTTCAAAAACACTTTCAGACACGTTTCCTGTCAAGGAGTTGTAAGAGAGGTCAAGCCAAGACAGGTTAGAAAGTTGTCCTAAAGTTGTTGGGATTGTCCCATTCAACTGATTCCCAGAGAGATTTAAATCTTCTAAGGAAGACAATCCTCCAAGAGCTGCAGGGATTTTCCCATTCAACTGATTCCCTGAGAGATCTAATTCTTCTAAGGAAGACAATCCTCCAAGAGCTGCAGGGATATTTCCATTCAACTGATTCCCTGAGAGATCTAGTTCTTCTAAGGAAGACAATCCTCCAAGAGCTGCAGGGATATTCCCATTCAACTGATTCAGAGAGAGATCTAATTGTTCTAAGGAAGACAATCCTCCAAGACGAGCTGCAGGGATTGGGCCTGTCAGCATGCAATCGGATAGAGAAAGGCGTTTAAGATTTTTGAGCTCATATAACCAATCAGGAATGGCCGCATGCATTTGGTATCCATACAATGACAGGCTCTCTAAATTGATAAGCTTAGTTATGGCTCTTGGAATGCTACCTGTTATATTCTCACTGAATGACAAAGAGAGAGACTCAAGTGATGTCATATTCCAAATAGAGTTGGGGATTCCTCCATGCAGCTGACTGAAAGATAGATCAAGTATCTTCAGCTTCCTCCAGCTGCCTTCAAGGAACTCTGACCAATCAACCCTGAGGTTATCATCAGTTGATCCCAACCACAACTCTTCCAAGTTAGGAAGTTGTGAAAATTGATAAGGAACCTCACCATGAAAGTTGTTACCTGAGAGATCCAAGGACACGAGGCTACTAATGTTAGCTATCCAGTTTGGAATGCTAGAGTTGAAGTTGTTAAAAGAGAGATCAAGGACAAGGAGAGATGTGAAATTAACAGAAGGAAGAGTTGGAGAAATATATGAAAGACCACATTGGAATAAGCTTAGCTCAACAAGGGAAGGAGACATGTTCATTACGTGGACCCAATCATGGCTTGCCATGGAAAGGTCCACATAAGACATGTGGAGGTACTTGAGAGAAGGTAGACTTGTCAACCACCAAAGGTTTTTGGCACTCAAAGAATAATCTGAAGAAAGCTTCAGGGAAATGAGTTTAGAGAGGTTTCCAAGCTGATGAGGGATTCTCCCGCTGAATCCTGCCCTTGACAAGTTCAAATGCCTCAACTCCTTCATGTCACCCAAGAAATCTGGAATTGGTGCACCATTAAAAGCATTCAAGCTCAAGTCCAAGAACTGAAGATGCTTCAATTGAAGCAGAGCTGGATCAATTCTGCCACTTAGACTGAATGCTGGATCAATTCCGCCATTAATATCATCCGTCATAAGAGGTGGAGGTCGAGTTTAAGAACAAACCCAGTTATGTTGTGGCAGGTAATTCCTCTCCATTTGCAGCAGTCAGAGGCATCATCATCCCATGAAGAGAGAAGATTGAAGGAATCGTTGAGAGACTTCCGGATGGTGGTGAGAGCTTTTCTCTCGGAATCGAAGCAACCACTCACCTTCCAATATCCTCCCCAATATATTAATACATTTAAAAGAAAGACAGAAATAAGAAATCTTCTCTGCTGAGAATAACAACTCTCCATTCCTTCTCTCTGCTCTAGAAAAGGGAAATTGATTCTTTGCTGATTTCTCCTTCCGCTCTCCTTAATTTATAAGATCTGAAGACCGCACACATCCATCATGCTAGTTCACCACCATTTTCTCTTAACACTGATCAAGCAATCCTAACCAATCCGTTTCCGCTCTTGAGAAGGCAAGTCTCTGGCATCTTGATCGTCTAAGACATCCAAACCGTTAATCAAGTTCCTTAGCACATCTTGGGATAGAGGCTTTTGGGGACAAGGATCATCGTCCATCCATTTTGGGGTCCATAGTACGGAAAGGTGGACAGCTGTATGTACGATTTCTGAGAAACAGTGGAGGGAAGTGCCAGTCTGGTCCTCAAAACGAGGACATACAGAGTCTCCTTACGCCTTTGTCTGTACAACTGGGGCCATGCCTTCTTCATCCAAACCGTTGATCTAAATGGTACGTCTGCCTAATTAGTGGACGGGATTGATTTTTTTTTTATTTTTTAGGTGATTTTTTTCAGGTGATCTTGCGGACTAGCTGGCGTCAAAGTTTTGGATAAAGGTGATATTTGTGTAGCCTCTTCATCCAGGTCTTTGTGACCTTATCAACATGCTGGATCGACAATAAGCATTTTGGTGGACCCTATGAAGCTTTTAATGGTGGGGATTCAATCAAGATTATTTCATGTGGTGTGTTCCGCATGAGATTTGGATCTACTTCATTTTTTGTACCATTTTATAAAATGAGCTTTCAACATGGATGGGCAGAGTGGATGTAATGAAAATACATCATACTCATGGGGGCCTACAGTGGGATTCAGTCCACCTCAAATGGGCAGAGAGGACGGGATTGATTTTTTTTATTTTATTTTAGGTGATCTTCATGGTACAGCCCACCATCTTAACGGTCTAGAAGAAGAGAAATTACATGAAACATGAGTTTGTTGAAACTCAGGCTGCGGTTGAGCTTGATACATAAGCACTCAAAAATTGTACACGTGGCATACATCAAATCAAATAAAATAACAGGATTATGCAGCCTATAGCAAAGTTACAATCCCAAGATTAGATTGGTTGAACCATCCTAACCTCTAATTCCTGGAGGCTTGTTTGTGAAAATTAATAAGATTGATAATTTTATTTTTTATTTTTAATCAAATAATAACCTTAATTTTTGTTAAGAGTACATCTACATTGGATACCCTAATTTGGACAGTTTAATTTGACTACTTGTATGCCACGTGTGGCAATGTATGCATTTTCTTTCCTTAATTGTCTACGTATTCAAGGGGCTGGAAAAGTTCTTAGTGATTTTTTTGTGCATGGGCCACTTGCAGTGGGACATATAATTTCAATGGCTTAATCACTGAGTAATCACTTAATGGTGAGCACCACATAAGGATTGCTATTTGCAGAGGCACATCTGCATTCACCTTCCAAAAGAGCTCGATAGATGATGTAGAGTGGGTTGTGGACACTTTCATGACAAAGATGGACTAGAGAAGGCCTGATTGGAGGCAAAAGTGATCAGGACTGTCAGAACCTCAAAACAGTCGTATCTCACAAAGCTAAATGAGTTTTTTGACGTATCATATATAAATTTTGGGAGGAGAAGCTACTTTAGCCAACCAACCCGCTACATCTAGTTGCCCATGCTGGATTTGCAAGATTCCATCATATCAATGGTCAAAACTACATTTTTTTTTTTTACTATAAATAGTAAATTTTAGTTTGATCATAACTTTTGATCCTCTGAGTTTTAAGAGTTTGCCCAACATGAAAAGGGCTTAGAAAAATTAAGAGAACAAGATGGTTAGGCCAAATTGGACACTAACTGCTGAAAACCATGAAGTCTAGAAGGAATCATGACCGTCTATGAATGGTAAGTTTACTATTAATAGTAAGCCACGTTTTTAGGGAGTTTGAGTCTAAAAGTTTATCATAGGTTGGACCTCATTATTTAAAGGATTGTAATTTCATTTTTTATATTACCATCAATTAACTTATTTCAAATTTATTTGAAATAATTTCTATTTTTATCCCTCGTGAATTCGAGAAAACTGTACGAGCAGTCAAGAACTCCATGGATTTGTAGTTATTCCCTAGGAAGATGGTGATCAAGTTCATCATGTCCTTCTCTGCATTAATATATAACCACATAACAAATTAATGTTTGCAGGATCTGGGATGATCATCACACAAGCCCTTATGTGGACCATCAATGTGAACTGTTGGCTATCCTATTCTAACTGATTCATATTATGCTTCTACCGGCCCACCGAATGAGGTGAATTGCTGAATTTCGTGGTAATCAACATTCACAGTGCGGCCTACTTGATTAATGTTCCCATTACCACACAAGTGACACATTGTATATTTAGTACACTTGTGTAAGATAGGACATCAAGCAATCATTGCTATTTAGATAATGTTCACATAAAATCAGGCAAATATGATTAGTAGGTCGGATGCACACGACATAATTATACAAACTTTCCAATCTTTTAATCATTTAGTTAATTTTTACTGTTGTAGCTTATCTGATGATCTCATAAGCTTCGCATATGTCGCTGGATTGCTAGTTGAGCTGCTCTAATCCCACACTCATGTGCCTCATTTTCCAACAGTGAAGCGGCCGGCTGCACATTCAAAGTGCACTTGAGAAATTACTATTATCATTATTACTATCCTCTTATGCTATCTACCGGACATGTTGCATTATACATGTGCACCATAAGCATAAACTTTCCCTCCAATTCAAGAATTAAGAGTGGGCATTTCCAAGCCATTCAACCCGCATTAGTTCTTATGGATGGACCATGTCCCCAAATATCCCACATTAGAAGATCCTAGCCATAAATCTAATGTGAATGTTGAACGTACAATCCTACCTAGTCCAATTGATTCCAAGTGTATGTCCCACTAATGAGTGGATGGGCCTGATTTTTATTTTATGTGATTTTCTTGGTAGATGGTACTGTTGATGTGTTGTCCAAGTGGCTGTCAGCCAGAGAGATGGCACCATACCATCAATTGTGGTACCTTGACATATCTGATCACCTCTAACATGGTCATTTTTCTTATCTTCCAATTGCCTTTGCACAACACGGCTCAACGGTCATTAGACTAGCTTTCAATTTTGGAAATTAATGTTTAAAAGGGACTTGATTAGAACTCTATTGTTTGTTCTACACCATTTAAACACTGTTGGTGTATTCTTGATCATATATATGCTACTAATAAAAGCATAGCTTAAGAAATGATAATCACTCATTTAAGGTCCACTGGAAGTAAAGTAGAAAAGTATAATTACCGGGTAAGAAAATTTTAACTTCATATTTCTTTCATTGCCTATCTTATTTTTAAAAGAAGTCCTTATATTGTAATAGCTCAAGAAATGTGAATCACTTATTTTGCATCCATTGCAAGTAAAAAAGTATAGTCAACAAATAAAAAGAATCTCATTTGGCATTTATTTTATTATCAGTCCCATTCTTTAGAGAAGTCCTTGTATTGTAATAGCTTACGAAATTAAGCACTTCTTTAGCACCATTGTGAGAAGTATAGTCATTGGATAAGAAAATTCTTATTTAACATCTCTTTTATATATTGTATGTCCCAATCTTTGGAGAAGTCCTTGTATAGTAATAGCAAAATGCTAACCACTCAATTAGTATCCAAGAGAAGTAGAAAAGTAGAGTCATTGGAAAAGAAAAGTCTCAATTTGCATCTCTTTCATTGCATGTCCCATTCTTGGGACAAGTCCTTATATTGCATTGAAGCCCAAGTGGAACATGAAAAGACTTATAATTCCAAGTCATGTCTACGATAATATAGACTTCAGACATAGAGATGACTCTTCCTTTTTCCAATAACTTTCTCTACAGTTAAATAAAATGGTGAAAGGTCTAAATTTTGTGTTTTCAATTAATTTAATTAATTTTGTTTAGGTGGAACATTTTAAGTTCACATGTGCAAGGGTAATTTAGGGCATGTAAAAGTTGAAAATGGGCTCGAAATAGGGACTTAATTAAGCCAATCATCGCGTGATTCGGTGGCTTTTTCCTTGTTGGGTCAGCTGTCTCAATACTCATCTATTTTTTTAAACTAGGTGTTAGTGTGTTGTTCTTTTGGCTCATTGGATTCATCTGCCATTGGCGACCATAGTACCAGTGGGTTGATTTAATAAAGCATGGGCTCCACTTGCACAATCTAACAAGTCTAGTTGTATTGGAAACTCAAATTACCATTGGTGCATAGGATCCATAGGCTATTCATGGTGGGACGACTGTAATCCGAGGATCAGATTGTATGGCTTTCTTAGTGTCACTTGAACAGTGGGAGGGATTGGATGAATGGTCTGGATTGATTCATTTGATTAGCATTGTAACTTAAAAACTGAGGGAAGCAGATTGCCTTCCCAAGTGACTCTTAGCGTACAGAGTAAACTTTGTGGGCCTACAATTTAATAACAATTATTCTACTAGGCTAGTTTCAACAGATGATTCACAAAGAAAACAAGAGATTGCCCCAAAATTGTGAAACCGCAAACGATTTTAAAAATTCCAAATTCAAAAAAAGACCGCACCCCAAATCAACCCACAAAAGAAATATTAAAATGATATTGGAATTTTACCAAAATAGCAAATCCCAATAATCATGCCAAAATTAAATACATAAACTAAGAAGTAATCACAAAATTTTGGCCCAAATGAAGTTCAAAATCCCTTCCAAAACAAGAATAAATGCATTGCCCCAACCAAGGGAAAATCACAATTTTTCAATTTTGACTTAGCCACCTCAAAGTATTTTCAACTTCCACGTCAATCCGACAACTCAAAGCTATTCATCCGACTCCATCCTCCTGCATCGCCATCATTCGCCCAGGTGGAAAGAACTCGTCTCGAGTTTGGATCATACTTCATCGGATCACACAAAACAAGGGCTCAAGTGTTTCACAAAATACATCGAAGTTTGCAAATGGTGGGAAGGCGTAACTGTAGGCATTGATTTGATCTTTATCATCTAGGCCCAATCTTTTCGCTTCTTTGCTTATTATACTCTCCAAGAAAACGATCACTAAGTTAATACCGCTCAAACAAAATCACCAACATCAAAAAGTACGCGACGATGACTATCTCGCTGGAGTCTTTACTTGGTATTGCTCTTGAATGTCAGTTCACTTGATCATGGATGCCTCTAAGGTGTTGATTCATATCGCCTTAGGATTCAAAAACGACCACACGTGGAATGGGGGCTAAAAGACACTATAGGACGGGATTGACCATAGGTAATCTCAAATGGACTCAATCGTGTGGTTCTCACGTTATAGCGCAAATAATGCTTGGGGAAGAGCAAGATCCCATTGCTTTGGCTTAGTTCCACCCAAACTCCTCAAAGGTTGCCCAAACTCCGGTTCACCACCTCGGTTTGACCATCCGTTTGGGGTGGTAATCGGGCGCTGCACATTCGAAGTTCAACTTGGTTCCCATTTCTCCCATAAGCTCTTGAAATCTCATGAACTTGGTGTCACGATCTTAAGTGATTGAGGCCTGGGAACACCATTAAACGAACAATCTCCTTGAAGTAAAGATGAGCGATCCGAGCAAAGATCCATTGTTTTCTTGCAAGCTACAAAATGGGCCATCTTGGAAAACTCACAACTACAACCAAAATAGAATCCATGGATCGTTGTGTGGGTAAACCCAACACAAAATCCATACCGACATCAAACCAAGGAGCCTCATGAATAGATTGAGTGTACGTGCCCGCCCTGTAAGAGTTCCCTTGGACCGCCGACACACATAACATCGTTCCACATAATGAGCCACTCTCACTAGTGGGTTTGCCAATAGTAATCAGAGGACACAAGGCCAACGTCTTATCTCGCCCAAAATGACCCTCGCTATGAAGTTCACAAATAATCGCGCCTGAAGTGAACAATGCGGGATACACAATCAGTAATCCATGAAATAAATAACCATTATGTAAAACAAAATCATTTCGTTGACCATTAGTTACCTCCCAAAATATCCTTCCAAATGAAGGATCTGCATACATGTCATATGGAAAACCTCAAAGCCGCAACTTTGGTGATCATCTTGGTGAGGAGTATCGTGACGCATCGGGCATCTTCATACTACCTCGGGGACTTCCCGACAAGTGCTTCAATGAAAATGTGAACTCGCAAGTAGGCCACCCACTTAGCATGTCGCTCGCTCAACTTGTGCCGGAAATTGATGTACTAGGGCCTCGTGATCTTAAGAATGAACTCACGCCGCAGGCTGGTAGTGTCGCCAATGTTTTGACCGAACTATGGCATAGAACTCCAGATCATAAGTGGAATAATTCTTCTTCGCCCCTGATGTTTTTCTCACTAAAAAGCTATGGGTCATCCTTCCGACTCAAAACACCACCACCACGCAGCCAATCCCGGATGCATCACAATTGACTTATGGAAAAACCTTGTCAAAATCCTGAAGTTGCTAAATGGCGCCTCTGTCATCTTCTCGCTTGACTAATTGAAAACCGATCGCCGCCTCCCTCGGACCATTTGAAAGTCACGTCCCTTGAGGCACTCTGCCCAATAGGAGCAATTAGAGTGTTGAAGTTTCGATGAATCGACATGAAGGACGCCAATCCATGGAAACTCCTAACATCGTGCAAGGTCTTAGGTTTGGGCCACCCAAGACCGCATCTATTTTTGATTGATCCGCATGAACACCATCGTAGATACAACAAAACCAAGAAAAGTTACGTAAGTAGATCATCAAGAAAGAACACTTCTTCCGATTAATAAACAGTGCTCCTTTTCTCAACATGTCAAGAATTAACTCAAAGATGATCAAAGTGTGACGCCCATGTCGGACTATAAATGAGGATATCGTCAAGTAAACTAAACGAATCTCCCCATAAATGGTCGTAGAACCCGATGCATAAATCTCATAAATGTTTTAGGTGCTTGGATGCCCAAAGGCATGACCATCCATTCATACAATCCTGCTGCGTCTTAAACGCCGTTTTCCACTCATCTCCATAGGGTTTTATTCGATCGGTGGTATCCGCTTTAAGGTCAATTTTGAGAAGACTTAGAACCTGGACGATTGATGTTGATGTCATCTAGGCGTGGAATGGGAAACCCGTACTTCTCATCGTGATCCCAGTTGATTGCACATTTGTCCCAACACACATACGCCAGAACCATCTTTCTTCAACGTTGGGGCGGGGGACCGCACATGGGCTCATGCTCTCACGGATGTAGCCCCTCTCTAATAACTCCACCACTTGACGTTTGCAACTCTTGACTTCTTTGGGACTAAGGCGATATGCAAGTCGGTTTGGTAAACATCGACCCGGGACAAGGTCAACTCGATGTCAATATCTCTCATAGGTGGTAACCCAGAGGAAGATCTTTGGCATCAAGTCGAGAAAACTTTCGAAAACTTTGCTAGTTACTGCCGCACCTCTGATGGTAAATAAATGGCTCATGTCTCGTGCACTATTCCCACAAGGCACAGGCATAAATCACAACTTTCCGCTCAATTTCTTCCAGAATTTCGGACATAGAGAGAAGGTTAGTATTATTGGTCGGCAGGTAGGAGTGGTTCCTTCGGAGGCGCCAACACAACCTTCTTTCCCTTGATACTAAGGGAATAAGTATTCTTCTCGCCCATCATGAACAAATTACTGCGATCATATCCAGCACGCCAAGGGCCCAATTTAACAATACATGACAAACATCCATAGATACGACATCACACCAAGCATTATCAAAATATTTTCTCGCCAATCGAAAAAGATACTAGGCATCGCCATTCATGTTACCTCATCCTCACCTTTATTTAGCCACGACAATTTGTATGGCTTGGGATGACGATCTGTCTTCAATCGTATTTCGGTGGCTCTTCTTAAACCACATTCTCACAACTACCGAAATTTCAATGATCATCTTGCAGACTTTATCTCAGTATCAAAGTGTGTGTGTGTGTGAAAATATTAGTTCTCAACCAATAGTCACTTGCATCACCCTTGGGAGTCGGTAGACTCTTACGAACAAATGGGTCTCATGGCCATCACCATACAATACGTCTCCATCTTCATCATCATCGCACAAGTCCTATCTCCATTCATCTCGAAATCCGCTTCCATATCTTCCTCAATCAAAAGAGTTTTTCCCTTTTGATTAAGCGGGCTCACCTGTGCATCGCCGCTTCGCTCTATGCCCCTGTTCACCACACCGAAACATCTAATATTAGAGTTAGAACTCACCCCGCAATGTGGTGGGCGGGACGAGGTTCTTGACCGAATGTTCGACCGTTTTGATCGCTTCGGTCACCTTGGTCTCCTGCTTGTTGTTTCTCTACAATGAGTGCACGCTGTTGGTATGCAGAAACCATCCACAAGTGAAGGCTAGAACATCCTTGTAGGGACCGCCGCAATCCTCCTAAATACCGCGCCACCAATCTTCTTTGTCTCGGATAGATCATTACGGGCTATTAATTGATAAAATTCTTGGTGTAATCATCAACTAATCTCGTGAGGTCCATGCCTCAACAAATGAAAATCATGAAATAGAGATTGAGTATAGCCGAAGGAAGGAAGTGACCCTTCATCTTCTTCTTCATCTTCTTCGATAATCTTGGCCTTACCATGCTTGTCTCGTGATCGCCTCAATGCTCCCACCATGCTATGCTTACCTTTGAGTTTGATGGGCAACAGCTTCTTTCACTTTGACACGATCAGAACCATCCTTATAGTAAAAAATCCTCTCCACCTCATGTAACCAATCAATGAACCCTTGACTTTGGCAGCGAACGAGTAAAAACTGGGAAGATCCACTCGGAAGCCAAGGTCCCCATGACGCTCCTCCCGACCATGGTGTCCCATTAAAGGACGCCGGTGATATGGGTTTAAAAATGGAATTGAATCATGATCTTCCATCTCACGATCGCCGAAATTTATAGCTCGTTAGACAGGGTTAACTCGCAACTTGTCTCTGCAAATCTTCAATCATCACATCCTGAACGCTACGATCACGGTCGGGACTTCCTTGTCTGAACCCGTCCAACGACCACGGACCACCCGAACCATGAAAATTGATGAGATTCACCCCTTGTGATAACGCTAAGGCTCGATAAATGGACGGAATAACAATTATTCATAGGCTGGAGTTTCATGCAGATGATTCACAGGGAAAGAAAACAAGAGATTGCCCCAAAAAAACGAGAAAACGTCGATTTTAATTCAAATCTAGTTATTAAAAAAAAGACCCCAAATCAACCCACAACCAGGCATAGTGATCCGAAAATATCGTATTGGAACACCAAAATAGCAAATCCCAAGGATCATGCCAAAATTAAATACATAAACTAAGAAGTAATCCAAAATTTTGGCCCAAATCAAGTTCAAAATCCCTTCCAAAACAGATTAAATGAAATAATTGCCCCAACCAAGGAAAATCACGATTTTTCAGGCTTCTTTGGGTGGGATTGATGGATGCCACCTGGAGTATTCATTTGATTAGAAGTGAGTCAGCGAAACTGGAAGCAATCGACAACTTAGCATCACTTCGTACCGAGTAATCCTGTGGGGCCTACCATGATTCATATATTTTATCTACTATGTCTATCCATTTAACCAAATAATTTTTGGGCTTAAGCCCAAAAATAAAGCATATCCAAAGCTCATGTGGACCGCACCACAAGAAACAGTGTGATTTGAACATTTACCATTGAAAAATTCTTGGGACCACAAAAGTTTTGGATCAAGCTGATATTTGTGTTTTTCCTTTATTCATGTTTGTACGATCTTATAAATAGTTTGGGTAAACATCATTGTGGGCCCTAGGAAGGTTTCAACTTGGAAATCATTATTCCCACTATTTCCCTATGCAGTTGTGGTCCACTTGAGCTTTGGATATACTTCAATTTTGGGCTCAATCCTAAAATGAGCTGGAAAAATGGATGGACAGCATGGATAAACCACAAACATTCACGGCGGGCCCAACAGTGTTTGCTAGTACAATAAAGCCTACTAAGTTATTCAGTACTCGATCCCATTTCAAAACTATATATGAATGTTTTTGTTTGTATTTTCATTTAGAGATTATTATTATTATAACGAGAAATGCATATGAAAGATCTAGGATGGTTAACAGTCAGGTTCCCTCCAAGATGTGTTTCAGCAAGAAAATCAAGTTGGCTCAGGCCCACCCATCAGGTAGGCCACACATTTGCCATAACTCTGAACTGCTGGCTACAATTTTCTATCCGTTTGACATTAATTCTATTCATATTTGGCTCAACAGATGAGTGAACAGTCTGGATTGTAGGCTGAACAACACTCACCTTCGAGCCTGCTTGCTGAGTGGCCAAGCCGTTCAATCTGAAATGATTCATTAGTTCTAGAAGGTGTGGCAAATAGAGTGGGCTTGGGTGAAGCATCCAACCCATATCCACATACTACATTCCAGCCCAGCCCATGAACTAAGTAATTTCTCGCTGGCACGTAATTGAAATTTCTCAGCCCAACAATGTAAAAATACTCTATTTTAATGTAGACCGTGTGGGCCCTACCTTTGAAGTGGGCGGTCTAGCATGCTGGTTCACTTTGAATGTGGGTCATTCATCATTGAGTTGACGCCCTTTAATGTGGACTGGCTATTATGTGGGCGTGTTTATTCATTTCACAAGATTATTTTAAGGTACACAGCAATGTTTATTAGTTATACAACCTGTTCATAAGTTGAAACTAACAGTATATATGGAGGAAAACACAAAACATCACCTTATCTAAAACTACTGAGGCCTCAGGAAGTTTTCAATTGTGTTGTGTACTCGACGTGAACTTTGGATATGGTTCATGGTTTAAAATGATCGGGCAAAATAGATGAAGGGCATGGACACAACAAAAACATCACTCGGTGATGTTTTGGCATCTTATTTTAGGGTGTGGTCCCAAAAAATTAAGAAGGTAAAAATTTTCAGATGGACCACACCACAGGAAATAGTGCTCATTGGATGTTTATTATTAAAAATTTTCTTAAGGTCTACTGTATTGTTTGTTGACCATCCAAGCTGTTGATCAGGTCCAATAGACTTGGATGAAAGGAAAATATAAATATTAGCTTGATCCAAAACTTTTCTGACCCACAAAAATTAAGCTGATAGTTGTGTGGTCCGTGTGACCTTATCAACAGATTAGAAGATAAGTAAACATTTTAGTGGCCCTCAAAAAGTTTTTAATGGTGGGCATTTAATCAACAGTATTTCTTATGGTGTGGTCCACCTGACATTTGAATCTACTGAATTTTGGACTCATTGAATATAATACAAATACTTCATGCACGGTGGGCTGTTAGCCAAGGATCTACCGACCCGGGTGGATGTGGGACTTATTGGGTATGTTTTTCAAAAGATATTATGATCTCTGTCAACTTCACAAAGGGATGATGACAGTTCCCTCTAACCCCTTGTAATTACCATACAATGGGAGTCTGCCTGACCCCAGTAATTTCCATCAACGTGGCCCAATGAAAGGACCGCACTGTCTTGGGTGAGCGACTCTCTATTGGATGGTGCTGTGTCCCACCATCATTTATGTGTTTATCCGGCACGGATGGGAGTGGATTAGGTAAGACCCCGGACTCACCCAAGACGTACGCTACAGCACTTACCGTGGGCCATGTCCTAACATGATCTGAAAAAATGGATGGATGGGATGGATTTCTCACAGAAATCACAGTGGCCGAAAAATCCTGTCAAAGGCTTTCGCTAGCAAAAATGGTGTACCTTCCCTGTACGTACCTGATCAATCTGATATACTATTGGTCATTTTTTATAAACTTCCAAATGTGTGTGGATCAGCTGTCAATGGTCTGGAAGGAAAGGAATTACTTGAACTCAGGTTGCGGTTGAACTTGATACACAGGCACTCAGAAAGTGTACGCGTGGCATACATTAACTCAAATAAAATAACAGGATTATGCAGCTCACTGTGGTAAAGTTACAATCCCAATGTCAGACTGTTTGAACTATCCGAACCTCTGATTCCTGGACGCTTGTTCATAGAAATTAATAGGATTGATAAATTCTTTTTTATTTTTAATCATCTAATAAGTATCCACCAATCTGATAGTTAGATAATCGAATAAGCTTAATTTTTGTTCAGTATACATCTACATCAGATACCCTAATTTGGATAGTTTAATTTGACTACATGTAGGCCTTGTGTGCAGTGTATGCATTTTCTAGTTAATTACCAAGTGCCTGGTTATCATCCAACACACGCTGCAAGAGTATCAAAGTTTTTCTCGGAAAGGGTGTAATGAATTGGGATACATTACAATTTAATTGGACCACATCTTCACGCACTGTATTTAATACAGCCTTGTTAACATTGTCAGTGATAACATGGATCCACCAATCAATAAGCAGTAAAGCAGTATTTTCTTGCCTGTGGCAAGCAGAGAATCTTATACCCTGAAGCGGACTACCTCGGACCTATCAATGGGGGTATCCCTTGTGACGGTGTTGTGGGCTTATTATGATGAATGTGTTGTGTCCCGCCGTCCATCCATATAGCCCATTCATTTGAGGGCAATATCCGAAAAAAGAAGTAGATTCAAAGCTCAAGTGGAGCCCACCACAAGAAACATAGGTGATTGAATGCCAATTATTAGAAACTTTTTGTGGGCCATAAAAGTTTTGGATGAAGCTGATATTTGTGTTTTCCCTTCATCCAGTTATGCGTGACCTAGTGAACAGGTTGGATGGCAAATAAACATCTCAGCAGGCACTACAAAGGTTTCAACGGTGGTGTCATCATCTCCACTATTTCCTACTTTGGATCTATTTCATTTTTGGGCTGAGCTGACAAAATAGATGGACAAAAATGATATAAAACACACATCATGGTGAGTCCCACAGTGCCACAAATATGAGAGGTCACCACGAATCTTGCCACAAATAATATGGTGGGAAGGCTTTTGGAAGCTAAAGTCCACATAGGCTTGACGATGGCAGGATTTGATTACATAATATGGTTGCCTTTGGAGAATGACCAATTAAAGCATGATTGAAAGTTATTTGAATGCATTCTCGACTGGGCCATCTTGGACAGTGGCATGCTCTGCAGTCATTGTAAATAGTGAAAAAACAGAGAGGAGCAGAAAGATTTTCTGTATTTGAGACAATCCTAGGGGTTGAATATATAGGGATTATAGTAATTTATACCAGGAAAATAATCAAATCAGAATCCTTTACCTATGGAAACGAACTATACAAGGTATACTAGCTATACAAGATATACAAGGTATATAAGGCATGAGAGCCCGTCTAACATTCCCCCTCAAACAATGTTGGTCATTGACAAGTAATAGTTTACCAACTAGAAATGAGTGACGTGAAGAAGTGAGGGACTTAGTGAGAATGTCGGCAATCTGATCATGGGATGCAACATGTGGAAGAGAAATGAGCCCAGACTGAAATTTTTCACGGATAAAGTGACAGTAAACTTCGATATGCTTCGTCCATTCATGAAAAACTGGGTTAGAGGCAATCTGAATGACACTTAGATTATCGACATAGAGTGGAGTGGGATTCTGCAGAGGAATGCCCAAGTCAGAAAGAAGTCCACGTAACCAGACAAGCTCACTACATGCAGCGGACATCACCCAATACTCGACTTTTGTGTTCGATTTAGAAACAGTAGCCTGCTTCTTACACTTTCAAGAGATGAGAGAAGTGCCGAGAAAAACACAATACCTAGTGATAAATCTTCATGTGAGAGCGCAACCGGCCCAATCAGCATTCGAATAAGCACGAAGGTCCAGAGTCATCGTGGAGGAGAAGAACAGTGATCGATCTAGAGTTCACGTAGGTACTATAGGATACGCAACACCGCAGTCATATGAAGAGTCTAAGGAGCAGAAACAAATTGACTGACGACTTGGATAGTGTAGACAGTATTAGGGCGAGTCATAGTTAAGTAAACCAGACTCCAACCAAACATCGGTATAAGTCGGGCTGTGCAAGGAGATCACAATCGTCACGGTCATATTAAACATTAAGTTCTAAGGGAGTCTGAACTGTCTTCTGATTCGCCAATGATGCCAAAGTGAGAAGATCCTTGGTATATTTACGCTGACTGACCAGGATCCCACGTTTAGAACATGAAATTTCAAGAAGCCCAAGAAAGTATGTTAGATGGCCGAAGTCTTTCATCTTGAAGGATAATTGCAGAACTTCCTTTAAAGCCAAGATGCCAGTAGCATTGCTACCAGTCAGAAGTAGATCATCAACATAGACGAGAACAATGACAATTCCGCAAGCAGTGGTGTGCAAAAATAAGGATGGGCCATAACTAATTTGAGTAAAGCCAACACCTATAACAACATCGTGAAAGCGTTGGAACCATACCGATGTGCCTTTTTTTTTTTTTTTAGAAACCGATATTCATATATATAATTCTGAACAAAAACTTACATTTTCGGGTCTTCTCAGGAAAAAAGGACCTGAGAAAGACCTATCGTAACAACATCCGGGCCATTCGGATCTAAAAACCAAAAAAACAGGCACACAACTAAAAGGAAACTAGAAAAACACTACCTCTCCCTGGTGTTTCCTAGACCCACCCTATCTAAGAATATAAGCACACGCACCTGCTCGGGAAGCTCGGCCCACGAACTACTATAGAACTGAGATTGAGACAGACTCCTATCGCGGGCTAACGCATCGACGGAACGACGTATTGAGGTAGGTTCAGGATTTGCAACAAGTACAGTAGGTTCGGGTTAAGTAATAGGAGGTGGATCTATACGTGGTTGACGCGAGTAAACCTGCAACTGACGAGGGAGAGTACTCGAGGTAAAGGGAATATCAGGAAAGGTGGTTAGACCAGGAGAGTTTGGGGCGTGCGGAGGGAAAGAGATATTCCCCTCCTGAGTCAGAGTGGAGAGTTTGAACTGGAACCCGAAATTGAGTCTCCACCATAGAGTGAAATATCTTGAATTTTTCAAAAACCTGTGACTTCGAGTGCAGAAAGTAAATCCAAGTGTAACGTGTAAAATCATCAATGAATATAACATAGTATCGTAACCCAGAGAGAAACATAATTGGTGAAAGACCCTAGACATCCGTATACACTAGTTCAAACATAGAAGATTTTATAGTACTTAGAGGAAAAGGAATACACTTACTTTTTGAAAGACAACAAGATGAACAAGAATAATCCAAATCTTTTTTATTAAGAGAAACGTTCCCTAACATGCCAGAAGAAAATAACTGAATTAACCGATCGAAATGTAAATGACCCAGGCGAAAGTGTCACAGTTTCCACAATTTATTTACCGAACAAATATCTGATGAAGATGGAGAAAAGAAACAACGAGCTGGAGTGACAGATGGATTAAAGTCCAACACGTATAGACGACCATGCCGCCTACCCATCCCAAGTACTTTTTCCGTTTCCAGATCCTGCACAAAACAACAGTTGGGAAGAAATATGACTAAACAGTTATTGGATATGAGTTGACCAACTGAAATTAAATTGGAGGAGAGGTTAAGGACATGAAACACATCACGAAGGGTGAATAACGATGGACAGAAGGAGAGAAAGTCAATGATCTAACGGACTGAATGGGTAGTCTAGTGCCATCCACAGTAGAAATAGCTTGATTTTCAGTGTAAGGATGAATGTCACGAAGATGGGATACAACACCAGTCATATGATTGGAAGCACTCGAATCGAAGAAAGAGCCTAAACGATTTGCTGATATACCTGACATACCGGCCACAGAAAGTGCCTGAACGATTTGCTGGAGCATCGCAGGAGTTAAAGGTGATGAAAGACCTTCAATAGAAACAGTAGATGCAGTATCACAAATAGACGACTTGGAAGAAATACTGACAGTAGTTGCAGAAAGAGTACGGCCACGACCACGACTGAAAGAAGATGCATAGGCACGTGTACGACAGTCCTAAATACTATGACCAGTCTGTCAACAATAAGCGCATCATTCTTTACATTAAGTGATGACATGACCCACCATGTTGCAGCCGCGACAAGTCGAAGGAGTGGAACCACGGGTTGGTGTAATAGTGGACACAGCAAGCACCATATCAGATGATCCCGGAATTGAGGAAGGAAGAGAGAGAACTTTTAGTCGTTGTTCCTTAGCCAATAAATCATTAATAACCGAATTCAATGAAGGAGTAGGGTTACAGTTCAAAAGAGCAGCCCGATAATGTTCAAATTCCAGACACAGCTTCATAAGAAATTGTCGAACTTGCGCACTCTCGCACATAGTTTGGAATATCTTAAAGTTATGAGGAAATGTTAGATCCATCATATCCATATCTGTCCAAATTGTGACAATTTTGGAGTAAACTGATTGAATACTGTCGTCACCTTGAGTAAGGTTAACGAGATGTTATTTCATGCGGTATAACCAGGCCGCATTACTCTATTGATAAATTGTCTGGAGATGCTCTCACATTGCTTTAGCAGTGCGATGAGGTGTGAGGCCAACAGCAATGGACCGATCAACCGAATCGAGAATCCAGGTAATAATCCGTCTATTGTTCATTTCCTAATTAGCTAATTTGTCGGCATCTGTGGAAGTGGGGATAGTAACAAATCCATCAATTAGTCCTCACAAACCACGACCCTTGAGGAAGTTCTAAAAATGTATGGCCCATAGAGAATAGTTGGTACCATCAAAACTACAACGTGGGGACTCTGCACGTGATGAGTCCTTATCCATTGATCTGAAGTAATGTAAAGCACGCAAAGAGTCGCAGCAGAAGAAGGTTTTAGATATACCTTGCAGCAGAAGGGATTGTAGTTTCTGGATCTGGTGTAATAGCAACAGCAACAGGGGTACCTGGATTTGAAAAATCTAGATCTGGAACAGCAACAAGGGTTATTAGATCTGGAATGAAGTTCGACAACAACAACAGATCGGAGAGCAGAGGGGCGTGCAGTAGGGGTGGTCGGATGAGCAAGTGCAGTTGGACACGCTGTAGAGGTGGTCGGACGACGCAATGATGGTCGGACGACGTTGTAGGGGTGGTCGGACGAGCAGGTGCGGTCGGACGAAGCAGGGATGGGGGCCGGACGCAGCAGAGATGGTGGCTGGATGCAGGGATGGTCGGATTTGACAGGTGGTGCCGATTTTGGATTCGTGAATCTCTGATACCATGTAAATAGTGAAAAAACAAAGAGGAGCTGAAAGATTTTCTGTATTTGAGACAACCTAAAGGGGTTGAATATAGAGATTACAGTCATCTATACAAGAAAAACAATAAAATTAGAATCCTCTACCTATGGGAATGAACTATACAAGGTATACTAGCTATACAAGGTATACAAGGTATGTAACGCATGGGAGCCTGTCTAACAGTAATGTCCCGTTGGGTACTTAATCTATGTCCTTGTGCAAATGGTGTGCCTTGCAAATAAAATAAATTAATGGGTCGAGGACAGGTACTTAGTTGTCTAAACATTATAACTACGTCAATTATTCACATGGGTGTGATGGTTCACATACATCCATTCATATAGAATAAATGGTGTAAATAGAAAATACCCTAGGGCTAGGCATAATAGGACTTTGAGTGGATTTGTTGGCTCACAAATCTTATAGTAAATATATGGTTTGTTAATTGCATGAAAAGATTCAGCATATGGGTCCACATGATTCTATTATTGAGAGTAGTTGATAAAGTTCTCACCAAAATTGAGTTAACTATGGTTAGGATGGTGTCTGGTCAAGTCTGACTCTCAATTGGGAGATCTTTTTTTCAGAGATTTAAACATGGTTCAAAATTAGGGTGGCAATAGGTTTTCGCTAGGCCAGGCTAGGTCCTTGAACTGCCCGAACACTTAAAACTTGTAGCATATAATGCATTTACATAAAAGGTCAAGTATATTAAAATCAATTTAGCTTAGCCCCACCCGCAAAATTGATTGAGCCATGCGTGGGAGGCCACATTTGGTCCATAAGCTTAGATAGTAGTTCCAAGCTCAGCCATAGCTAGGTTAGGCTTGTTGGGTCGTGTCGGGTTAGGTCCGCTACCCAACCTGTTGCTACTCTTTGCTCAAAATGGTATTTATATTCATTCTTTGGATATGGAAAAGGCTAACACCATCAAAACATGCATATATGTTGTCACAGTCTAGGCCTTGATTTTGAGTTGTTGCCAGGGCCTGTTTGCCCCGAGAAATTTAGAACTTTTGGTTTTAGTTGGCCCATGTCGGCCTAGCCCATTAATTGCCTTGTCAGCGTATGAACTAGGTCATGAATCAGACCATGAATTAAAATTAGTTCAAGCTCAATATTCAATACAAATAATTGATGGCAAGGATGTTCCCTTTGATTGATTTTCAACTAAGAGTCATAAATGATTGTTGAGTTTCCGCATTTCAGTTACCGGTGACAACACCCTTTTCATTAGGCACAGGTTGTCCAAACTTGCTTTAAATGGTCATGGATATTTTGGGGTCTTCAATTTGTGTAGAGGGGGTCGAAACCATTCATATAATGGGCCTCACAAATCCACCAGATCATGGGATTTGGGCTGCAGAATTTATGGCCTTTTATGGTTGAGTATGAACCTGGCTATATTTTCTTTCCTTAGCTGTTTAGCTAGTGGCCATGCCTATTGAGGGAGCCGGAAAAGTTCTTAGTTATTATTATTATTATTTTTGTGTATGGGCCACCTTCAATAGGACAGATAATTTTGGTGGCTTAAACTACTGAATGGCGAGCCCCATCATAAGGATTGTTATTTGCAACTGCACATCTATATTCACCTAATAGAAAAGCTCTGTATGTAATCACATAACAAATATTTGCAAGATCAAGAATGATAATCCCACAGGCTCCCAGGTGGACCATCAATGTGAATAGTTGGCTATTATATTCTAACCGATTCTTATTATGTTCCTATTGGCCCTTTGAATGAGAGTAGATTAATGGCTAAATTTTGTGGTAATTAATGGTCACTGTGTGGTCTGGTTGATTAATGTTCTGGTACGCACAAATGCAACACATCGTACATTTACTACACTTGTGTAAGATTGGACAGGCTCTTTAGGCAATCATTGTTGTTTAAATTATGTGCACATAAAAATCAGGCAAATATGATAAGTAGGAGGCCGACACATGACAGACATTTACCTACTTTCCAATCTCTTAATCATTTATTTAGTTTTTACAGCTGTGGTCCATCTAATGATCTCATAGGCTTGGCATCTATGTCACTGGATTGATAGTTGAGAGGCCCTAATCCCACATTCATGTGCCTCATTTTCCACCAACGAGGTGGTTGCACATTCAAAGGGCACTTGAGAAACTATCCACCGGACATGCATGTTACATTACGTACACCGTTGAAGCATAAGACTTCTCTCTTCAAGAATTGGGAGTGGGCATTTCCAAACCATTCAACCCACATTAGCTCTTATGGATGGACAATGTCTCCAAATATCCCACAAATCTTACGTGAATGTTAAACAATCCTACCTGGCCGAATTGATTCCAATTGTATATCCTACTAATGTGTGGATGAGCCTGATTTTTATTTCATGTGATTTTCATGGTAGAGCTCACTGTCTCCATGGTGCCGATGTTGTGCACAAGCAACGCCTGTCAGCCAGATAGATGGCACTGGACCATAAATTATGGTACGTTGATGTATCTGATCAATTTCGACAGACAACCAGTCATTTTTCTTATCCTCCTGTTGTCCTTGCACAACGTGGCTCAGCTATCCTCATACTAGCTTTCAATTGTGGAAATTTTTGTTTAAAAGGGAATTGATTAACATTATTGTTTGTTCCACACCATTTAAAAACTGGTGGAGTATTCTTGAACGTATACATGCTATTAATAAAAGGGTAGCTTAAGAAATGTTAACCACTCATTTTAGGTCCATTAGAAGTAAAGCAGAAAAGTATAGTCACTTGACAAGAAAAATCTTGTTTCACATCTCTTTGATTACCTATCCTATTCTCAATAGAAGTCCTTATATTGTAATAGCTGATCAAGAAATTCTAATCACTCATTTAGTATCAATTAGAAGTAAAGTCAAGAAGTATATTTGCTAAATATGAAAAATCTCATTTTGCATCCCTTTCATTATGTCCTATTCTTTAGAAAAGTCATTGTATTGTAATAATTCAAGAAATGCTAACCACTTATTTAGTGTTCATAGGAAGAATAGTCACCAGAGAAGAAAAAAAATCTTATTTCATATTTCTTTTATTACCTGTCATGTTCTTCCAAAAAGTCCTTGTATTGTAATAGGTCAAGAAGTGTTAACCACTCATTTAGTGTCCATGGTGAGTAGAAAAGTATGGTCATCGGAGCAAAAAGTCTCATTTCACATCTATTTTATTATGTCCTAATCTTTATAGAAGTCCTTGTATTGTGTGGAAGATCAAGTGGAACACGAAACTAGCTTATAATTTCAAGTTATGACTAAGATACTAAGATATAGAGATGATTCTTCCTACGGACCGATCTATAGCTCAAGTGGTAGACTAAGTGAACAACATTGAGGTTTTGTCATCAATTCCCAAAATCACATGCAAATCACTAACCACTTGGCTAACTACTTGGGTTCCAGAAATCACAATTTCTATTTTAAGAAATTATCTTTTATGTGACTATAACCTTCAGCTCTAATACCAATTGTTCAAAATTCTGCAACTTGTCCATCATGTGTTCACACGGGCAAGTTCATTTTCTCATATCCATCTATATTGGCAATTTCACTCCTTGGACCTATGGTTTTAATATTCTTCTGAGGCAGTGCAACCCAATGAATCAACTTGAAACTGACGAGACCTGGTGATGCACGGCATAGAATTCAGTAACCATGCTCCTTGGCAGACACGTTAATGTTGGGATTGGACCCGTTTGAGAGACAAACATGATCTTCCATCAATTCAGTGAGCAAGAATTCTAAGTCACGGGGATAAAAACAATCCCATCTATTAAGAATCAAGAATTCTAAGTCACGGGGATAAAAACAATCCCATCTATTAAGAATCAGGGCCAATGTGGAAAATTCCACGACGATGAGTGGTCTGTATCAAGATCACGTTCCGTGGAAATTTCAGTCCGTCCAAACGGTTGACCCAATTGTCAACGAGTCACCACCATTTTTCTAAAGTTGGTTGCGTGCCGCAAGGTTTTTGAGCCTGATGTTACATATAGTCCTTGCCAACAACGGACACCGTTGATTCCTGAATGTGACTCACTGTGATGTATGTTTCATATATCCACGCAGTCCATCCATATAAAGAGATCATTTTAAGATATTAGCTTAAAAACATAGCAGATTCAAATTTAAAGTGGACAACGCCGCAGGAAATACATAGTGGTGATTGACCATTAAAAACTTCCTAAGAACCATAAAAGTTTTGGATGAAATTGATATTTGTGTGGTACTTTCATCCATGTCTTTGTGACTTTACCAACTGGTTAGATGGAAAATAAATATTCCGGTGGACCCAAGAATCTTTTAATGGTGTCCCTTCAATCATCAGATGGATTTGGATTTGATGTATTTGGCTACTACTATAAAATGATCTGAAGAAATAGTTGGACGATATCGATATAAGAGGTGGACCGATAATATGGGATGCACAGAAGCCACGTCAGCCAGTAAATAACTTTAGATGGGCAAGCGGTTAATGTATTTAATCTATCGCGGACTATCCTTTCACTAAACCCTTCAAAGGGTCCACAGCGATGTTTATGACTCATTCAACTTATTCATAAAGTGACACTGACCTCCAGGGAAAACACCGATACGGCTTATCCGAAACTTCGGTAGCTCCACATGGGCCTGCCACCATGAATGTCAGTGGTGTTGGGTGACCACACAATCCACCTCCATGAAAAACTTCAAAACAGTGAAGGTACGTAGATTAACGGTCACGGATGTAATCAACACCATTACATATGAGGTGGGATCTAATAGAGACACCAGCACATGAAAGTGGGGGCATTTTAGTCTTAAAAAAATAAATTTAGATAATCTTCCAAAGAGTTAGGATCCCTTTGTGGCCGATCTTGATGCATATATCTTATATCAACGCCATCCATCTGTTTCTCTTGATCATTTAGTATTTACCCAAAAGATGCATAAGATAAAGATCTCAGGTGGACCACACCACAGGAAACATTTCTGATTAAGCAACCATTATTAAAAACTTTGTGGGACCCATAAATTTTTTTGATCAAGCCGATTTTTGCGTGGTCCCTTCGTCGGGTCATGTATGACCCTATCAACAGGTTGGATGGTAAATAAACATTCTGGTAGCCGCCAAGAAGTTTTTTTTTTTTATAGTAGTATCTAATTACCACTATTTCCTGTGGTGCGCTGTGCCTTACATTTGAATCTGCTAAATTTTTGGCCGGTTCATTTTATTAATGATATAGAAAAGCATCGGCTGTGGATCCAGATATCCACCGAAGCCATAAAATATCATGCAGAGTACATGAGACAATTGTACACACTATAAAGAAGATTTTTATAAGGCTTGACCTGAAAATTAAAACAGATCAGAAAATCAAGTAGACTACACCGCAAAAAGTAGTGGGGGATTGGACGTGTGTGACCTTATGAACAGATTGGATGGAAAATAAACGTTAGGGTGGTCCCTATGAATTTTTATTGGTAAGAATCATTGTCCAAACTGTTATTTGTAGTGTGGTCTAATTAAGTTGTAGATATGACTCATTTTTTGGATCATGCTCTAAAATGATCTAGCCAAATAAATGAACAGTATAGATATAATAATTATTAAATACATTAACGTGAAGCCCACGTAACGTTGATTGCCTTTGAACCGTTGGTATGACTGGGAGCTCGAGGAGCGTCAGCGCTTGTTTTCGCAGGACACGTACCCACACCACCAGGTCGGTGGTTTGTGGTACAGCAGCCAATCCCCTTCTTTATATTATAAGGCGTGAACTGACAGAGATCATAATATTTTTCGAAAGCACTCAAATCCTGTGCAAAGGTGATACCTGATGAGTAGCCCTTCAAATTACACTTACCAGTCCAATTAAGATTTTATTATGCATTCAAAAAAATTTAATCCCTTAAAAGCTCAAGTGGGCAACAAATTAAAACAATGACATTTTATAATTATGCATTCATGTAGAGCGAGTCGCGGACAGTTACATGGCCAAGATGGATCAGAAAAGGCCTGGTCGATGACAGAAGTGATCCAGACCATCGGACTTTAAATCGGGCATATTTTGCAATTCGGGATGAGCTATCTGACGTGCAATATATGATTTTGGGGTAGAACAAGCTACTTTAGCCAACCAACCCCGCTACGCTGGGTTGCACAACCTGGAATTGCGAGAAACCCCTAGATCGACGGTCATTTCCCTGTTTTAATTTCATTTTTACTATAAATAGTAAGTTTTAGTTTGATTATAACTCTTCATCCGTCGGGCTTTAGGAGTTGCGCCCAACGTGAAAAGAGCTTAAAATAATTAGGAGAACGGTTTGGTGAAGCCAAATAGGACACTTACTATTTTTGGCCAAAAACCTTGCGCACTAGTAGACATCACGACCGTCTATAAATAGTAAGTTTACTATTTATAGTAAGTCGCGAATTCTAGGAGTTTTTAGTTGTAGTTTGATTCTGATTTCTTTCCCATTGTTTGGTACCCTTATTTAAAGAGTTGTGAACTCATTTTTATTAATTCATTAATCAATTTTGAATTTATTAGAATTTCCTTCTATTTTCTGCTTTCTTTCCTCGTGGATTCGAGAAGTCTCTATGAGGAGTCCAAAGAAGCTCCGTGGATTCAGAGTAGTTATCCTCATCACGTTCATTCCTGCGTCACAAGTGGTGACCACCTTTAAGGTCATGACTATTTTACATAAGTGACTCAATTGTTCTTGGACCTATCATTTCATTGGTTTGGATTAATAGGAACTGGATCGCTTCCTACCCCACTTGTCTCTAGCCAGGAACAGACAGATCGATCTGTGTGAGGCCTACCATGACGTATTTGTTTATCCACACCGTTCATCCCTTTTCTCAGATATTTTCAGGTTTAGGCCTAAAACTAAGGCAGATCCAACGCTTAAGTGAACCACACCAAATAGTAAGCTTGGGTTGCATTAAATACAAGTCATCTTTGGTTGCATTAAATGCAAGATTCATATGTGATGTGGTCCACCTGGGTTGGATCTATCTATTTTTGTGCTGATAATTTAAAATGATATGAGAAAAGGGATTGACGGTAGATAAACAAATATATGCGGGACTTTTTTTTTTTTTTTGGGTTAGCTTGTTAGTACACACCCATGTCAGTACACACACTCCATGTTAGCCACCCCCACTAGGGATCGATACCAAGACCTCAAGTGTTGAAACGAGGTATCTCCACGCAGTCTGCCAGTTGAGCTATGGATCTGGGTGTTATGCCGGACTTCTTGAGTAGTAAATGCCAGGCCCAAAAGCCCAAGGTAAATCCTACTCCCATGGCAACATAAAACTAAAGCATTTCACACTCATCTCCACCATTTTCTACATCACCACTAACAAGCCGACCTTGAGATGTATCATGGCCACCACATTTTTCCGTAGGTGGAAATCTGGAGTTGATGGTTGCCGATATAAATTGATGGATCGGAAAGTGTCTGGAGCTGGTCGTCCTATGGAATTCTCCCTGTCAATTTGTCATTCAACAAGTTTGAGTTGATGGGTTTTTTTGACCCATCTTCGCCCGATCGTGAGCTCTGCTCGACCGGTCAAAGGCTGGTGGTCGACCAGTCGAAGGTTTGAGTTGTGACTTCGACTCAAAGTCCAGCGAGTATTTTTGCTATTTTTTATTGTAGCTATGATTGGTCGAAGGGATGTCTTGACTAGTCGAAGGGGTCCTACGACTAGTCGAAGACTAGGTTCGACTAGTCGAAGGTTACGCAGTTTGTTCAGCGATTTTGCGAGAAACTGCAGATTTGAGTCCTTTCGCAACAGGGATGCGGAAAGGAGTTTCCTAAACTATAAAAGGGGTTGCCTAGGGTTTTTCTAGGCATAGCAAGAGGGTTTCCTAAAGCTTTACAAGGGATTTGCTAAAGGGTTTAGGGCTATCAAAGGTGAGAGAGAGGAAGCTTATAGAAGAGAGGTTCTGCTCGTGGAGGTTTTCTACTATGCAATCTATATCTCAGCGCTTCTATGTCCTCGTAATCGGTTAGATCTCTCCGTTTTCTCTATTTCTCTTATTGTTTATCCACTCCTGTGTGAGTGAAGAAGATTGTAACGTTCTACTTCATAGTGGATTGTTGATCTGGATGAGGTCCCGTGGTTTTTACCTCTTTGAGGGTTTTCCACTTAAAAATCTCTTGTGTGGTGTGTGATTGATGCTTTGATTTATTTCATTGCTTTATTATCCATAATTCTGGTTTGTTTCGGGAGGCTAGATCCTAAGGTTTGTGCAAGGCATCCCAACAAAGTGGTATCAGAGCTAAGTTCATTGAACGGGTAGGATCGGTTTTGAATTATGGAAGGTGGCTCAAGGATGATCAGCCTCAATGGTTCTAACTGGACCATATGGAAGGCTAAGATGGAGGACTTGCTTTATTGCAAGGACCTATATTCTCCAATCTTAGGCATATCAGCAAAATCCAAGGATATGATGATGATGATTGGAAGAAGACGGACCGAAAGGCGGTGGGGTTTATTAGACAATGGTTGGATGATTCTGTGTTCCACCATGTGTCTACGGAAACCTCAGCCGCAAGCCTATGGCTAAAATTACAAGGGCTGTATGAGAGGAAGACAGCCGGTAATAAGATATTTCTGATAAGGCGACTTGTGAATCTCAAGTTCAAGGATGGTGGTTCTGTGGCCGAGCACATGAATGAGGTCAGCAATATAGTGAACCAACTCACCTCTATGAAGATGGTCCTGGATGATGAATTGCAGGCTTTACTATTGCTTAGTTCATTGCCTGACAGTTGGGAGACATTGGTGGTGTCTCTAAGTAACTCCGCGCCAGACGGAAAGATATCCATGGAACAGGTAACCAGTTGTCTCTTCAATGAGGAGACAAGGAGGAAGTCTCAGGGGTCTACTCAGCAAGAGGCTCTTGTGACGCAGGAACGGGGGAGAGGAAAGAACAGGAAGGGCGGGAAGGCTCGAGATAAATCAAGAGGCAAGTCGAGTAACAAAAAAGATGTTGATTGCTGGAATTGTGGCAAGAAGGGCCACTACAAGCATGAATACCGTGGTAAGAAAAATGACAAGAAAGGAAAAGGGAAGGAAGATGAATCAGATTCTACTGCGGTCGCTTCAGATGGCGACGTTGTAGTTATTCTTTCAGCAGATCACGATGTATGTCTCACAGCTACGAGTCAGGACACCGACTAGGTGGTTGACTCGGGAGCTTCTTTTCATGCGACTCCACGCAGGGACTTCTTCACAAGCTACAAGTCAGGTGACTATGAGACTGTAAAGATGGAAAATTCTGGCGTATCAAAGATCATGGGAGTCGGTGATATTTGTGTGAAGACCGATGTGGGCTGCGCATTGGTTCTCAGGGATGTGAGGCATATCCCAGAACTTCGCCTCAACTTGATGTCGACGGGAAGGCTGGATGATTATGGCTATAAAAGCCGGTTTGCTGGTGGGCGATGGAAGCTCATCTAGGGTTCGTTGATCATGGCTAGAGGAAAGGAGTGTTGTACCCTTTACAAGGCAAGTGTCAGTATGTGCAAGGGTGAATTGAACGCAACGGAAGATTCAGCTATTGACATGTGACACAGGCGTCTAAGCCAAATGAGTGAAAAAGGGCTTCAGCTACTAGCAAGGAAGCGGCTCCTTCCAGACGTGACAGGTATACCTCTCAAAACCTGTCTTGATTGTTTATCAGGGAAACAACATAGAGTTTCATTTATTAAAACTGCTTCTCATGTTAATAAAGTGCATGCATTAGATTTGGTTTATTCTGATGTTTGTGGTCCTATGAGGACAAAAACCTTGGGTGGGGCATTGTATTTTGTCACTTTTATAGATGATGCATCTAGGAGGGTTTGAGTTTATGCTTTGAATTTATTTCACTGCTTTATTATTCATAATTTTGGTTTGTTTCGGGAGGCTAGATCCTAAGGTTTGTGCAAGGCATTCCAACACGAGTAACACTCAAATTATACAAGGTTGAGTACCTACTAATGGTTCAGTGGTAAACTGTGCGGTTGGACATTGAGGTCATGAGTTTGAGGGCCATGTTGAGTACTTGCTCTAAGATTTTTATTTTATTTATTTATTTTGTCTTCTGTTCAATTTTCATGGTGGTGAGATTCTTGAAACTTAAGAGGAATTGAGCCAGACAAACAAATTTTGCCACATCAAGGACTTGAAGTGAAGTTAGGTTTCAAAGTTGTGTCAACTCCCAAAACCAGCTGGGCATGATATCAGTAATGGATGAATGGGAGTTATCTAAGTAAATGCGCTTTTGTGTTGGTAGCAGGGGGGAAATCGAGGAAATCATGTGAAAGATCTAGGATGGTCAACAGTCAGGTTCACTCGAAGATGTGTTGCAGCCAAAAAATCAAGTTGCCTCAGGCCCACCCATCAGGTGGGCCACACATGTGTCATGACTGTAAACTGCTGGCTACATTTTCCTATCCGTTCGATGTTCTATTCATATTTGGCTCAACAGATGAGTGAACAGTCTGGATTGTATGCCGAATAACACTCACCTTCGAGCCTGCTCGATCGACGAGTGGCCAAGCCATTCAACCTGAAATGATTCGTCAGTTCTCGAAGGCATGGCAAATAGAGTGGGCTTGGGCCACATACTACACTCCAGCCCAGCCCATGAGCTAAGTAATTTCTCTCTGGCCCGGCCAGGCACATAAGTGAAATACTCAGCCCAACCATCTAACAATACTCTACTTTAATGTGGACCATCCATCGTGGGGACCTTAACTTCGAAGTGGCAGTCTGGCATGCTGGCTCACTTTGGATGTGGGTCATTCATCATTTTGGGCTGACCTTTAAACTGGACCGTCCATTATGTGGGCAAGTTTATTCATTTCTTAAGATTATTTTAGGGTACACAACAATGTTTATTAGTCATACAACCTGTTCATAAGGTGACACTAATCAAATAGAGGGAAAACACAAAATATTAGCTTATCTAAAACTACTGTGGCCTTGGGAAGTTTTCAATTGTAGGAATGTGGTGTACTCCATAGAACTTTGGATATACTTCATGGTTTAAAATGATAGGGCAAAACAGATGAAGGGCAGGGATACAACACAAACATCACAATAAGCTGCACAAGTCCTGCCACTGGAGAGATCGGTGATGTTTTGGCATCTTATTTTAGGGTGTGCTCCCAAAAAATTAAGAAAGTAAAAATTTCAGATGGACCACACCACAGGAAATAGTGCTCATTGGACGTCCATTATTAAAAATTTCCTAAGGTCCACCGTAATGTTTGTTGACCATCCAACCTGTTGATAAGGTCCAACAGACTTGGATGAAAGGAAAATATAAATATCAGCTTGATCCAAAACTTTTGTTGGCCACGAAAAGGTTTTTAATGAGTAATTGCCACTTTCCTGTGGTGTGGTCCATATGAAATTTGTATCTTCTTCATATTTGGGACCACACTATAAAATAATATGCAATGGATATATAATACGTAAATCAAGGTGGGCCCTACAGTCACCCACATTGCCCATTTTGGGTGGCAGCCAAGTCACACTCACCACCACCACCACACTTGTGGATCCAACAGAGGCGCACATGAAAGTTGGGCCATTTTGGTCCCATGAAAAATAAAAGGTCCAATTAGGTAGTCAGCCAGTTGTTTTAGGACACGGCTTTTTGGTGGATCCCTGTGCAGCCCACCTTGATGTATGCATCTTATATCCATGCTGTCCATCTCTTTCACCATATTATTTTAGTCCACGCACTAAAATTTTAGCAGATACAAATATCAAGTAGACGACTCCACATGAAACAGAGGTAATTGACAGCCCCCGATTAAAAATTTCTTGCAGGCCCAGACGTTCTGGATTAAGCAGATATTTGTGTGGTCCGTCTGTGTGATCTTATCAACAGATTAGATGAGAAGTAAATATTTTAGTGGCCCTCAAAAAAGTTTTTAATGGTGGGCATTTAATCAACATTATTTCCTGTGGTGTGGTCCACTTGACATTTAAATCTGCTGAATTTTGGACTTAATGCCATAAAATGAGCTGAAAAAAAACGATAGACACGTGAATATAATACAAATACTTCAAGGTGGGGCCGTTAGGTAAGGATCTGACGACCCCCTGTAATTACTCTACAATGGAAGGACCCCACTGTCTTGGATAATGACAGTGCCCTCTAACCCCCTGTAATTACTATACAATGGAAGGACCCCACTGTCTTGGGTGAGCGACTCTCTACTGGACGGTGCTGTGTGTCCCACCTATACGGCAGAAATGGTACGGATGGGAGTGGATTAGGTAAGAACTCCCCGACTCACCCAAGACGGTACAACATTTACAGTGGGCCATGTCCTAACATGATTTGAAAAAATGGATGGACGGGATGGATTTCTCACAGAAATCACAGTGGGCCCCACCTAGCTCCCCAGTGGTAGGAAAATCTTGTCAAAGGCTTTTGCTAATTTGTACGGTAGCAAAAATGGTGTACCTTCCCTGTACGTACCTGATCAGTCTGATACACTATTGGTCATTTTTTATAAACTTCCAAATGTGTGTGGCTATCTGTCAACGGTCTATAAGAAAAGGAATTACTTGAAACTCAGGCTGCGGTTGAACTTGATACACAGGCACTCAGAAATTGTACACGTGGGCATACATTAATTCAAATAAAATAATAGGATTATGCAGCTCACTGTGGTAAAGTTACGATCCCTAGGTCAGACTGGTTGAACCATCCTAACCTCTGATTCCTGGACGCTTGTTCATAGTTAGATAATCAAATAAGCTTAATTTTTGTTCAGTGTACATCTATATTGCATACCTGAATTTGGACATCCATATTGTCCGCTCATTTAAGGGCATGATCCGAAAAAAGAAGCAGATTCAAAGCTCAAATGAAGCCCACCGCATGAAACTTTTTGTGGGCCATAAAAGTTTTGGATGAAGCTGATATTTGTGTTTTCCTTTCATCCATTATAAACCTTTGTAGTTATTTGATGGCAAATGGTGTGCCTTGCAAATAAAATAAATTAATGGGTGAGGACAGTTGTCTAAACATTACAAGCCAACATCAATGAATCACACCGGTGTGATGGCTCACATACATCCATTCACATAGAATATATAAATGGTGCAAATAGAAAATACCCTAGGGCTGATGGATCCTTACTCTTGCTTGGGTGGTAGACTTCAACACCCGGTCAAGGTTTGAGTATCCATCAGTGGTGAAATTCCACTAGCGTGAGTGTGTGGGGGTGCGTGTGCGTGTATAAAAAAAAAAAAAAAAAAAAAAAACCCTAGGGCTGGGCATAATAGGACTTTGAGTGGATTTGTTGGCTCACAAATCTTATAGTAAATATATGGTTTGTTAATTGCATGGAAAGGTTCAGCATATGGGTCCGCATGATTCTATTATTGAGAGTAGTTGATAGAGTTCTCACCAAAATTGAGCTATTTGTGGTCAGGATGATGTGGACTGGTCAAGTCTGACTCTCAATTAGGAGATCTTTTTCAGAGATTCAAACATGGTTCAAAATTAGGGTGGCAATAGGTTTGCCCTAGGCCAGGCTAGGTCCTTTGAACTACCCGACACTTAAAACTTGTAGCATATAATGCATTTACATAAAAGGTCAGGTATATTAAAATCAATTTAGCTTAGCCCCACCCGCAAAATTAATAGAGCCATCCACGGGAAGCCACATTTGGTCAATGAGCTCAAATAGTAGTTCCAAGCTCAGCTATAGCTAGGTTAGGCTTGTTGGGTCGTGTCAGGTTAGGTAAGCTGTCTGTTGCTACCCTTTGTTCAAAATGGTATTTATATATACATTGTTTGGATAAGGAAAATGCAAACACCATTCGAAACATGCATATAGGTTGTCATGGCCTAGGCCTTGATTTGGAGTTGTTATCGGGGCCTATTTGCCTTGATAAATTTAGAACTTTTGGGTTCAGTTGGCCCATGTCAGCCTTGCCCATTGATTTCCATGCCAGCATATGAATTGGGTCATAATTAGATAATGAACTAAAATTGGTTTAGGCTTAATATTCAATCGGAAGAATTGATGGCAAGGATGTTCCCTTTTGATTGATTTTTAACTAAGAGCCATAAATGATTGTTGAGTTTCACTGTCCCATCTACTATATTTCAGTTATTGGTGACAACACCCTGCACAGGTTGTCCAAACTTGCTTAAATGGTCATGGATATTTTGAGGTCTTCAATTTGTGTAGGTGGGGTCGAAAACATTCATATAATGGGCCTCGCAGATCCACCAGATCATGGGATTTCGGCTGCAGAATTTATGGCCTTTTATGGTTAAGTATGAACCTAGCTATATTTTCTTTCCTTAGCTGTTTAGTTGGTGGCCACCTATTGAGGGAGCTGGAAAAGTTCTTAGTTACTTTTTGTTGTATGGGCCACTTTCAGTGGGACGGATAATTTAGGTGGCTTAAACCATTGAATGGTGAGTCCCATCATAAGGATTGCTATTTGCAACTGTACATCTGTATTCCCCTAACAGAAAAGCTCCATATGTAACCACATAACAAATATTTGCAAAATCTAGAATGATCATCCCATAGGCCCCCTAGGCAGACCATCAATGTGAACTATTGGCTATTCTATTCTAACTGATTATTATTATGTTCCCAGTGGCCCACCAAATGAGTATTATTGGCTGAATTTTGTGGTAATCAAAATTCACTGTGTGGCCCGCTTTATTAATGTTCTGGTTTACACAAGTGCAACACATTGTACATTTATTATACTTGTGTAAGATTGGATAGGCTCTTCAGGCAATCATTGCTGTTTAGATTATGTGCACATAAAAAATCAGGCAAATATCATAAGTAGGTGGCCGACACATGACAGACATTTACATACTTTCCAATCTCTTAATCATTTATTTAGTTTTTATAATAGTGGCCTAGCTGATGTTTTCATAGGCTTTGCATATATGTCACTGGATTGCTAGTTGAGAGGCTCTGATCCCACATTCATGTGCCTTATAATTTTCCACCAGCAATGTGGCTGCACATTCAAAGGGCACTTGAGCAACTATCCACTAGACGCGCATGTTACATTACTTATACCGTTGAAGCATAAGACTTCTCTCTTCAAGAATTGAAAGTGGGCATTTCCTAGCCATTCAACCCACATTAGCTCTCGTGGATGGACCACGTCTCCAAACATCCCACATTAGAAGAACCTAGCTGCAAATCTTACGTGAATGTTAAACAATCCTACCTGGCCGAATTGATTCCAATTACATGTATATCCCACTAACATGTGGATGAGCCTGATTTTTATTTTATGTGATTTTCATGGTAGGGTGGCCCACTGTCTCCATGGTGCCGATGTCGTGCACAAGCGGCGCCTGTCAACCAGAGAGATGGCACTGAACCATAAATTATGGTACCCTGATGTATCTGATCAGTTTTGACAGACAACCAGTCATTTTTCTTATCCTCCTATTGTCCTTGCACAACATGTCTCAGCTGTCCTCATACTAGCTTTCAATTGTGGAAATTTTTGTTTAAAAAGAATTTGATTACCACTATTGTTTGTTCCACACCATTTAAAAACTGGTGGTGTATTCTCAAACATATACATGATATTAATAAAAGCATTGCTTAAGAAATGCTAACCACTCATTTTAGGTCCATTGGAAGTAAAGCAGAAAAGTATATTCACTTGACAAGAAAAATCTTGTTTCACATCTCTTTGATTGTCTGTCTTATTCTCAATAGAAATCCTTATATTGTAATCGCTCGAGAAATTCTAATAACTCATTTAGTATCTATTAGAGGTAAAGTCAAGAAGTATATTCACAAAATAAGAAAAATCTCATTTTACATCCCTTTCATTCCGTCCTACTCTTTAGAAAAGTCATTGTATTGTAATAATTCAAGAAATGCTAACCACTTATTTAGTGTCCACGGGAGGTATAGTCACCATAGAAGAAAAAAAAAAAAAAAATCTTATTTCACATTTCTTTTATTACCTATCATGTTCTTCCAAAAAGTCTTTGTATTGTAATAAGTGAAGAAGTGCTAACCACTGATTTAGTGTCCATGGTGAGAAAAAAAGTATAGTCATCGGAGCAAAAATTAAGTCTTTCACATCTCTTTTAGTATGTCCTACTCTTCATAGAAGTCCTTGTATTGTGTGGAAGATCAAGTGGAACACGGAACTAGCTTATAATTCCAAGTTATGACTAAGATAATATATAGCTTTCTAAGATATAGAGATGACTCTTCTTCCGCACTGATCCATAGCTCAAGTGGTAGACTAAGTGAAGATAACCTCATTTCAACACTAAAGTTTTGTCATCAATTCCCAAGTGGGGTGTGTATTAACCACGTGTAAATTTTAAATCACATGCAAATCACTAACCACTTGGCTAACCACTCAGTTCCAAAAATCACAATTTCTATTTTAAGAAATCATCATCTTTTATGTGACTATAACCTTCAACTCTAGTACCAATTTGTTAATTAAAAAATGATAACTAAAGCATGTACAATGGAGTAAAAAATAAAATAATTAAAATAAAATTGCACTGCATGGCCTTAGCTATGTGAAGCTCCTTCGTTACAAGGGACCTTTCATCAGAAAATAACTGTTATACTTTATTGAAATATACTGGTTACCACTTTCACAACAAATGCTAATCCTACAATTTCTCTTTTCTACTCTACTTTCACCTATACTTATAAACAACCTATTTATTAAAATAAGTAAAATATTAATTAGGAGTATACATTTTTCTATAATTCTCTTTATATCCTCATGTATATAAGTTATCTTTTCATATTCCTAAACTTTTTAAATACATGAGTCACATAATTATTTTATTTAAAATTAATTGTCAACAGATCTAAATATGGTAAACATATGCAAGTTCTAGGTCATTGGATTAAGTTCTGCCTACCTTGACCCATCCCTGCCTTAAGAATTCCGCAACTTGTCCATCATGTGTCCACATGGGCAAGTTCATTTTCTCCTTGGACCCCTGGTTTTAATATTCTTTTGAGGCAGGTGCAACCCAATGATTTGACTTGACTGATAGGACCCAATGATGCACGGCATATAATTCTGTAACCATGCTCCGTGGCAAACACGTTAATGTTGGGAATGGGCCGACCCGTTTAAGAGACAAACATGAGCTGCCATCAATTCAGTGAGCAAGGATTCTAAGTCACGGGTAGAAAAACAATCCCATCTATGAAGAATCAAGGCCAATGTGGAAAATTCATTCCCCAGTCCGTCGAAATGGTTGAACCAATTGTCGATGAGTCACCACTATTTTTCCAAAGTTGGTTGCATAACACAAGGTTTTCAAGTCTGATGGTGCATGTAATCATAATATTCTTCTGAGGCAGGTGCAACCCAATGAATTAAACTTGGACCTGACAGGATCCTGTCTGATTCTACATGATGGATCAGACCCTTAATTCAACTATAGGTTGGGTGAATAAAGACTTGACTCAGAGTCAATCAATCGATCCACAAGCTTTCCAGTTTGCTTTGCTTCATTTTCAACTCAAAGGACCTAAAAGTCAGGATTTTGGTGAAATTTCCTTTTCCAAAGGATAATGTAGGCCGTCATGCACGACTTGGAAATATGTAACCAAGCTCCAGTCAGACACGTTAGTGTCGGGAATGGGCCCATTTAAGAGAAAAACACGGCCTTTCATCAATTCATTGAGCAAGGATTGTGAGTCATGGGGGAGAAAAACAATCTCATCTACGAAAAATCAGCACCAATGTGGAGAATTCTATGATAATGAGTGGTCTGTATCATTTCCACGTTCGGAGGGAAATTCAGTCCATCCAAATGGTTGACCCAATTGTCAATGAGTCACTGCCATTTTTCCAATGGTGGTTGCCTAGCTAACACATTTTTTTTTTTTTTTTTTTTTTGCATATAGAGTCAGTGTATCAGTCTAAAAATGAAGTAGATCAAAAATCTCTAGTGGACCACACCACAGGAAACAGTGGTGATTGAACATTAAAAACTTCTTACTAACCACAAAAGTTTTCCATCAAGTTGATATTTGTGTGGTCCTTTTATCTCAAGAAGTTTTTAATGGTAGGTATCCTTTTATCCATGCCTTAGTGACCTTAGCAACCAATTAGATGGAAAATAAATATTCTGGCGGAACTCAAGAAGTTTTTAATGGTAGGTATCCAATCACTGCTGTTTCTTATGGTGCGGTCCACTTGAGATTTTGATCTACTTTATTTTTAGGCCTATATTGTAAAATGATCAGGAGAAATAGATAGACGGTGTGGATATAAGACAAAGGTATCAAGTTGGCCCCAAAGCGTAGGATCCACCGAGGCCGCGTTTGCCTATAATGGTGTTTAGACCGGGACGCGGTTAGCGTGGTTAGGACGTGGACGTGTTTTTATCACGCGTTGTCTTTTAGCCGAATCTTTACAAGGGTTAATTTTATTAACACGAGGATAATATTCTCTTCTTAACAAAGTAGGACACTGACGCCATGCAGGAAGGACCATTAAAAACTTCAAAAAACTTTGGATCAAGATGATATTATCTTCAAAACTCGCGTCGACTTGAGAAGCTGGAAACGGATTAAGCTACTGACTTCCTGCTACTTAAGATTTGGGTCAGCCATTGCTAGTGCTTTAAAAATGGTTGGACAGTGTGGATTTTAAGAAAATACCTGTGACCACAGTAAGGGTCCCACCCACCTCGGTGGATCCGGGTAATCCGTAGGCGGTGCAAAGCCACTATTTCCATCCTACAATTCCTAAAGAAAGATGCAATTAATACCACCACCGTGATTTCGCTCCGTGGGACCCATGAAATGACACTGACGTGCAGGAAGGAAAAACACACGTCAGTTTATCCAAAACTCGCGTAGACTTGAGAAGCTGGAAACGGATTAGCTACTGACCCTGCTACTAGCTATTGCTAGTGTTCGGTGCTACATGGTCCCACCATGGATGTGTTTCATCCATGCCGTCCACCCATTCTTCCAGATAATTTTATGGTATGAGACCAACAATGAATTTTATCCAAATCTCAAGTGGACCCTACAGTGTTAATTGAATGCCACCACTAAAAACTTCTGGAGCCACAAGTATTGGATTAGGCTGATTTTTTATTTTTTTTTCCTTCATCCAAGTTTATATGACATAATCAACAGGTTAGATGTCAAATAAATATTACAGTGAGCCCCAGGAGGTCTTTAATGGTGGACATTCAATCACTACTCTTTTCTCATGGTGTAGTCCACCTGAAATTTAGATCTACGTCAATTTTGAGATCAAGTACTAAAATTATCTTTCAGTATCAACCACTAAAATTATCTTTCAAAATAGATAGATAACTAGGATAAAACACATACATCCCACTAGCCACCCGGCTGGTTGCAGCGTCACTAGCCAAAGCGCCTGTGAGTCGGGGGCGCGTATTGGCTGAGTAGCGAGATTGGCTACTGAAGTTACGTCACCAAGTTCTGTGGGCCCATCATGATTAATGGATTGTATCCACACTGTCCATCCATTTGGAGATATGATTTTAGGGCATGAGCAAAAAAATTAGACAGATTCATAGGTGGAATGGACCCCACCATAGAAAACAGTTGGAAGAGTGACGGCTACCGTTGAAACCTTCTTAAGGTTCACCGTGGTGTTTATTTGAAATCCAACCCGTTTATAAGTTAACACAAATATTAAAGAAGGGAAACACAAATATCAGCTTGATCGAAAACTTTTGTTGCCCTTAGAAGTTTTTAATAGTGGGCGTCACTCTCTTCACTATTTTCCATGGTAGGGTCCACTCAAGCTTTGGATCTGACTTATTTTTTTGGCTCATGCCCTAAAATGATTACTCTAAATGAATGGACAATTTGGATACAAAGCATATATAATAGTGGAACCCACGGACGTAATCTGCGTCTGTTGGTTAGGGATCGACCCAAGCCCGAAATCGGATTCCGTCAGTGCGTTTTTATCGTATTGAGTAAAATCAGTTAGGCCCACTTTAAATTTATGTTGTCTATCCATGCCGTCCATCTGTTTTTCCATATAATTGAAGGGGCTGCCCTAAACATTGAAGTATATCCAAAGAAAGTGATTCGTACCACAGTACAGTTAAATAACGATTTCTACTGTTAAAACCTTTTTACGCCTCACATTGATGCATATTTGTCATTCAACCTACTTATACGATCATAAAAATATGGATGAAGATAAAAAATAAATATAAGCTTGATTCAAAACTTCTATAATCTCAAGAATTTTTTAAATGTAGATGTTTAATTCACACGGTTTACTATAGCGTGTTCCATTTGAGCATTGAATATGATAAGTTTTTAGCTAAAGCCTTATAATTATCGGTTAAAATAGATGGATAGAGTATATAAAATACATAAATGATATATATACATAGGTCGAGCTTTGTGGGCCCCACCATGATGCGTGTTGAACATCAACACTGTGCATTTGATGGGTCCCCTTTAAATTATGGGATATACCAAAAATAAACCACATACGGAACTTAGGTGGGCCATATCATCTAAAACCATGTGAAGACATGCCTAAAACTAATAAAATTACTTGGTGGGGCTCACTTGAGTTTTGGATGCGGCTGAAACTTGGTCTGACCCCTCATCCAAGTGAGACACAAACAATAGATAGTTTGGATTTGTGAACCACATCTCGACAGCCCAATAATTGGTTGTGAATGTTTTAATGGGAAGCTAACCCTTCTCAACTGTTGTATGTGGTGTGGCCCACCCAAGTCATAGATTGACTTGATTTTTAAGTCTGTGGCCCAACATTGAATGGTGCATCTCACTGATTGGGTAGATGTTCGACACACATCACAGAAGGGGCCCACACAGCTCGACCTCATGGGAAGTTCCCATGAGCTGGACAGAAGAGAACCTTTTCCCGCACACCCACACACACACATATATATATATATATATATATATATATATAATATAAAGGTACTATGCGCTGGACCCACTGTAAGCTCCCGTGAGGTCAAGCTGTGTGGGCCCCACCGTGATGCGTTTCAACCATCAACACCGTATATTTGATGGGTCCCCTTTAAATTATGGGATATCCCAAAAATCAGCCTTATACGGAACTCAGGTGGGGCCATACCATCTAAAATTATGTGAAGACACCATTAAAACATATAAAAGCACTTGGTGGGGCCCACTTGAGTTTTGCATGCGCCTGAAACTTGGTCTGAACCCTCATTCAAGTGGGACACACATAATGGATGAGTTGGATTTGCAAACCACATCTCGGTGGGCCCTCAAAAATGGTTATGAATGTTTTAATGGTGCACAGCCCCTCTCCACTTCTATATGTGGTGTGGTCCACACAAGTCACGGATTGACTTAATTTTTGAGACCTAGGCCCACGATGGAATGGTGCATTTGACTGATGGGGTAGATGTTCGAAATGCATCACGGTGGGGCCCACACAACTCGACCTCATGGGACGGCCGGGAGAGGTCGAGCGCATAATACATTTTCCTATGTGTGTGTGTGGGGGAAAAGGTTTAAAAATCTGTGTGGGCCCCCTCATGATGTGTGTCGAACATCTACCCCATCAGTCAGATGCACCATTCCATGGTAGGCCAAGGGCTTAAAAATCAAGTCAATCCATGACTTGTGTGGGCCACACCACATACAAAAGTTGAGAGGAGTTATCCTCCATTAAAACATTCATAATCATTTTTTGGGCCCACCGAGATGTGGTTCACAAATCCAGCCCATCCGTTATGTGTCCCACTTGGAGGAGCGGTTAGACCAAGTTTTAGATGCATCCAAATTTCAGGTGGGCCCCACCAAGTACTTTTATATGTTTTAGGAATGTCTTCACATGATTTTAGATGATATGGCCAACCTGAGTTCTTTATACGGCTGATTTTTGGGATATCCCATAAACTAAAGGGGACCCATTAAATGCACGGTGTTGATGTTCAGCACAGATCACGATGGGGCCCGCACTGCTCGACCTCATGGGAAGTTCCCCTTATAGTACCATTTCCCACATACCCATATTGTTGTTCATTCATTTTATCATATTATCTTAAGGTATGACCCTAAAAATGAGGTAGATCTGACACTCAATTGGACCACACCACGTAGTGAACTTAGGTTGCAGTAAATGCACAAAGCATTAAATGCGGGAGTCATCTCCAGTGTGGTTCACTTGAGCATTAGATTTGACCCATTTTTTAGATCATACGTTAAAATGATTTGAAAAAAATGCGTGGACAACATGGATAAACAGATATATCACAATGGCCCTACAAGAGGAAGCGGATTGCGTACTGAGTAACTCAGCACGCTAAGTGTACTGAGTAAACTCTATGGGGTTCACCATAATCTATGTATTTTATCTACTCTGTCCATCTATTTTATTAGATAATTTTATGACATGGGTCCAAAATTGAAGGATATCAAAAGCTCAAATGCACCACACCATATGAAATAGTGTGAATTGAACTTACACCGTTGCAAAATTCTTGAGTATCACAGAATTTTTGTATTAAGCTTATATTTGTTTTTTTTCCCTTCATCCATGTCTTTGTGATATTATTAACAGCTTGGATGACAAAGAGACATCACTGTAAGGCCTAGGATGACAAATAGACATCACTGTAGGGCCTAGGAAGGTGTAAACGGTGGAAATCATTATTCCCACTGTTTCTTGTGGTATGATCCACTGGAGAGTTGGATATGCTTCAACTTTGGGCTCAACCCCTTAAATGAGATTAAAAAACGTATGAACGGTGTGGATAAACCACTTATTTTCACGGTGGGCCCAACTGAGTTTACTCAGTACGATAAGTACGATAAGAGCGTACTGAGTTACTGAGTACGCAATCCGATTCCCCTACAGGAACCCATATATGGACATCCGGCGGGGTGGGACTACTTCCTCGTGCATTTAGGTTTACAATAATATAATATCATGCGCAGGAAACAACTGTATACACTTGGTTTGATTTATACACATGGCATCGAAATATGTCAATCTAAACAGATGAAATGACCGGTCTAAGAATAAGTGGTACATATTTGTAAAAATAATAATGATCTTAAAGGTGGACAGCAGTTATTGAGTTATTAAGGTAAATTATTTTTTTAATGTATAGTCAATCTCAATTTAAACAATTTAACACCTTAGTTGGTGTTACCCTTACGTGTGGTGCCCAACTTAATGAATGTGTTGTATATCCACACCACTCATTTGTTTTCTTTAGATCATTTTAGGATCTTATCTCAAAGCTTAAGCAAATCCAAATCTTAGTAGACCATACCACTGAAAAAAGTGGTGAATCATCATTAAAAACTTTTTGTAAGTGACAAAAGTTTTGGATCAATCTGATCTTTGTATTTTGCCTTCATCCAGGTCTGATTGACCTTATCAACAGGTTGGATGGCAAATAAACATTACAGATCTTCTTAAAGTGAGCCTTCGGATTTTTTAATAGTGGATGTTCAATCAACACTGTTTCGTTTGGTGTGGTCCATATGAAATTTGGAACTACTCGTCTAAGTCCTAAAATAGACTGGAAAAAGAGATAGACATCGTGGATTTACAGGGAATCATCATGGTGGGCCCCACAGTAAGGGTAACACCTAATCTGCTCCCGATAATGACAGGGTGCTAGCTATAGATCTAACCCCTTGTAATTATCATACATTAGAGGTGTGCCTGGCCCATGAGTGATGTGTCGATAGAATTCAAATTGTACATGTGAACTGCACGTTCTAAAAACCATGTGTGTGACAAACCACACCTATATAGTCGGGGAACATTTTGTTAAGAATTTTTGTACATTAGTAGCTCTCGAATTAGAATTTTGCATTCTAGTACTTTCTGTTAATGGACTTCACAAGAAGGTACCTGGCGTTTCAGGTTTCTAGCAACATAGTACTCTTTCTCAAAATTTTCTTAAGGGCTATTAAATTAAAGGACTTTTTTGATGTAATTATGAAAATACCCCCAAGGGTAGGTCATAATAGGACTTTGAATATTGGTTGGGCTCAAAAATGAGCCAGCCCAAAAATTGATAGAATCCTTATTTTTCATTTGAATGCTCTTAATTCATCTATTGATTAAGTGAACCATGCATATACAAAGAAATAAACAGTTTAGAGGAATGAAGCCAACCATCTACATTTAAGATAGATGGGTTGCCTGACTAAGAATTATTGGAATGGCATATTTGAAGGATATAACATATACATGACAGGTCGGGTATGACAATCCAGGCTAAAATCACTTGAGCCTAGGCCAACCCGCAAAATTGATTAGGCCACATCTGTCCCATAAAAGCCCAGACAACAGTTTCAAGCTCGGCCTAGAGCTAGGTTAGGCTTGTTTTTTTTTTTTTTTTTTTTTTGTTTTTGTTTTTTTTTTTTTAGGTTAGGCTTGTTGGGTTAGGTCAGCTTGGGTCGGGTTGGGTGGGCTGCCCCAACCCATTGCCTCCCTTACTTCAAAATGGTATTTATATTCATTCTTTGGGTTGGTGACTCTTTCACATGGGCTTACATGGCTTCGTTGTTGAGTGGATAGAGTTCGCACTAAATTCGAGTTTTTATTTTAATTTTATTTTATTTTAAGGATGATGTCTAGTCCAGTCGACTCCCAACTGGGAATTCTTTCCTCAGAGCTTCAAACATAGCTCAAAATCAGTCTGGCAACAGGTTTGTACCGGGCCAGGCAAAGTTTGGGCATTGCCCAACCCTTAAAACCTAAGGCCCGAGCCAGCCCAAGCCCGAGCTTGAAATTGGTTGGGCTAAGTCCTGACCCGGCCTAGCCTGGCCAAAAATTGATAAAATCCCAAATTTCCACTTAAATGCTTTCAATCAATCTATTGATTCAGTGAACCACAAATGCGTAAAGAAATAGACATTTTAAAGGAATGAAACTGACAATTTACGTTTAAGATGGATGGGGTTGCCTAAACAAGAATAGAGATGGCGTATTTGTAGGATATAATATAGCTGCACAAAAAACCAGGCTGTGCATGTGAGGCCAAGCCTGGCCCATAAGCCAAGATAGTAGATCCAAGCTTAGCCTAGAGCTGAGTTAGGCTCGTGGGGTCAGGTGAGCTACCCAGCCCATTGCCCACCTTTGTTCAAAATGGTATTTATACCTGTTCTTTGGGCTAGGGAAAGGCTGACACCATCCACGCATATAGGTTCTCACGGTCTAGGCCTTGATTTTGAATTGTTAGTTAGGTCTTGTTTACCCTGCTTATTTAAAACTTTTGGGTTTGATTGGCCTAAGTCAGCCAAGACCATTGATTGCCCTGTCAGCATATAAACGGGGTCATGAAATGGAGAATGAACTAAAAATGGTTTACATTGAACCAAAAGAATTGATGGCAAGGATGTTCTATTTGATTGATTTATTTTTAACTAAGAGCTATAAATGATTGTTGAGATTCACTGCCTAAGCTAGCTACCATATTTTAAGCATTGGGTGACCAATACTTAGATTATCAGGCACGGGTTGCCCGAACTTGCTTAAATGATCATGGATGTTTTGGGTATGAGATCCATATGCCACAAATTTCCTTTGTCATGTGGTCATTGTTCCCAAACTCTGTCAAAGAAAGCACTTTTCAAGCTATTTTCCTATAGTTATTTACTTCCATTAACAAGCTCCCAAAGGAAACCCTTACTAGAAGTGACATTTTAAAAAAATATATATTTAAAAGAGAACTTCTTTACTATAGTCAAATGCACCTTGTCACCACTTTAGAGTAAATTTTCCTTATATAATTTCTCTTTTCTATTCTACTTTCATATTACTAAAGTAAGCCATTAAACTTGAATTTATGTTCTTTTTTTTTTTTTTTTTCATAATTATTTCATATTTTATATACCACAAATTTATCTTTTCATATTCCTAAACTCCTTAAATACCTCGGTTAACATTTTTTTTTCAAAATTAATTTTCAACAAAATCTTTCCTTAATTTACAAATAACGATTTCGATATTCTTCAAAAAAAATTTGCAAGCACAGCCTCGAGTGTGTGTATTATGACAGTACCTACATATGCCCTCCATACTATTCCATTATTTTTAACTGCTGCTTCAAACATTCCTTTAGCTATTTTTAACTTCAAAAATGATAATTTTCTTTCAATTTTTTTTTTTTTTTTTTCTTATTCTGAAGTTGCATTAAGATTTGATAGGCTTCCATTAGTGTTTTTTATTTTCACAATCCCTTCTTGCTGAAGTTCTGCCAATGCACAACTAGTAGCACAGTTGCTCTTCCTAATCGTGTGCATGCCTCACATTTTGATTATATACATTGGTGCACTTATGCATGTGCAAGTGAAACATCTTTTCATAAATTTAGCTTTTGTAATATGCTGGAGCTGGTGTTTCAAACAGTTTTTATGGAGGCCGTTTTGACACTCTGTCTTTATTGCAGCCCTATCTTTTGTTTGGTCCACCAAATGTTTCTATACAGGCCAATTATGCTTTTATTAAAATTTTGAAAAAGAAAAAGAGTATGATTGGTCTAACCATCTGTGGTGTAGGTTGTTAGGTGAATGGTTGTTATAATCCAATCAGATATATTTTTTAATGGTCATGTGAGTGATTTTTTTTTTTTAAAGTAAACAAAAAGACTCTTATTTCCTTTCAATGGGCACACAACCTAAAGAATATAAAGGGAACCCACACCGAGGGGGAGAGAGAAAATAAATAAAAAAGCCATCATTAAAGTCATAGAGAATACCTGCACCTAAGTGATTCAAACAGTTCGATCTTCCCAATTGTGTACATCGACTCATTAAGGGATACTGCCTTGAACTGTGTAGAAATTTTAAGTGGATTATTTATCTGTGTAAAGATAAAATTAATCATCCACATACATTTTCCTGTACCTACAACAAATACAGTGAACAACACCTTTGATTGGGTTCATCTCTCTGTTTTCTTGATTTGGCCTCCATGATAATTTTTTAATCACAAGCAAATCACTGACCACTTGGGTTACTCTCTGGATCCAACCATGGGATTTCAATATTACCCATTCAATGAATCTACTTCTATTATTCTTTCTAGAAATCACAATTTCTTTTTCTTTTCTTTTCTTTTTTTTTTTTTTTTTTTTTTTTTTTTTTTTTTGTTTAAAAAGAAATCATTGTCTTTTATGTGACTATAATCTTCAGCTCTAATACCATTTTGTTAATTGAAAAATGATAACTAAAGCATGTACATTGAAGTAAGTAAAAAATAAAAAAATTAAAAAAAAAAATTAAAAAAAAAAAGAAAAGAAAAAAGAAAACATAGGAAGCTCACCCTCGTAATGCGTTTTCTTTGATGTAAATCATGTATGGGCATAAATTTTGGGGCTCAAGCCTAGCTTTTGGTCTGGTATCTAATGGTTGTAGTGGATTTCACATTCTCATTTTGATGGGCCTTGTAAAAATCAAAGGTGTGTTTCTCTCTGCCATCTGTTTCTACTAATCTGGCCCATTTAAATCTGTCAGCCTGAATTTTTGGTTTGGAGCCTAGAATGGGATTACACATGTAATGGTTGGAGTAAATCTCACGTATGCATCATGGATGCCGCGGTGGGGCCCACTTAATCCGGCAACTTTTTTCCTCCTTGAAATAACTTTCTTGGAAGAACATTTTCTAACAATATTAATTATTCGAAACTTATTGGACCATACAACTATTTGAGTGAGCATATCTCTCTCTATACATGCCCGCACTAAAGTTTGGGGTTAATCTAAGGGCCAGATCAAGCAGTATCAAGGGACTGTTGGACTCACATAAGCAGTAGTGCATGAGGCAGTGAAAAAACAAATAAATAGGTTGGTAATTATCAGGTGAATTGCATTTGGATAGGTGAATTATGTTAGGGTGATAGAGTTAGCACTATTCAAAGACAACGCCAAGATTTGCTAAGAGAGATTCAAGAAGTGAACCGCAACAAATATGGGAATACATGTATGCAATCATTAGATGGGCCGGGTGACTATGTAGATGTCGTATTTTTTATTATTATTATTATTTTTTAAATGATAAAATCTTCATATATTTGAACAACTTTACATCACCAAATACACTTTGGGCAACCTCACGGAAAAAAAGGATTGAGAGGAGGGCTATCATGAGGAAAGAAAAACTAAAACTATACCGGGCTGTCAAGACCAGACTAATCGGACAGTTAGAAAATATCTACAATAACCTATATTCATTATTTCTGTGTGGCTTGGCTAATGAATGGGGAAGTGGGCTTTTTTCAAATCAAGCAAGTTCACATAGAGAATCAATTGGTACATGCCCAAATGGCCACGTTGAGGTCCACTAGATGGATGATCAGAACCTACCAACCATATAATCATATGCATAGAGGTTAGGCAAATAATTCTTACTATGATGACCACAACAATTGTTTCGAGAATGCAAAGAATGATAGTGGACTGGACTTGCTAACCAAACTATCTGCACATGACTATCTTTCGGCTTGCCAGATCATGCATGGGAAGTATCCCACTTCATATGTGACTTGGCTGAAAAATTAAGCTACTGCACTCATTAAGCAGTTCACAACTTGAATATGGACTTCTTCTTTTTTTTTTTTTTTCTTTTAAGAGAAAAAGCAAACTGCTTTTTTTTTTTTTAACCACAAAAGGACTATACAAGACCTAGAGCTTCGGGCTACCCTTGGTACAAAAAGGAAACAAGGGCGCCTATAGTAAAAGAAGATGAAAAGAAGGAAAAGAACGGGAAACCCGCAGACTCTACACTTTTCCATGGGATTTTTTGACATAGCCCAGACCAGGCTTGTCAAGGAAGATGAGACTGCGAGTAAGGGCTGACATCTCTCTCAGCTAATTATATACAACCTCTCTTTGGTTTCTGCTACCTTCTTTGGCCAACACATCTACCGGACCGTTATCTTCACGGTGAATGTGGCGTATCTGGAAGGGAAGAACCTGCTTAAGCAATTGAATCCTCCTTAGCCACGCCTGCCATCTCCAATGCCGATTAGCTATCCCCTCAAGCAAATTAGTCACTAACTTTGAATCAGTCTCTACGTCAACACTATACAACCCTCTATCAAGGCACAACAACAATCCATCATAGATGACACAGAGCTCCGCCAAATTGTTTGTCCCCAAACCGTAGCCTTTCGAGAAGGCGAAGGTCATGCTTCCATCTTCTCTCTTACAGATGCCGCTCCTCCTGACATCCCAGGATTCCCTCTAGTAGAACCATCCATGTTCAACTTAACCCACTCCTGAGCCGGCTTAACCCACTTGACAACGGTCGAGGCTTGATCACACTGAAACGATGGATGGGCGCTTGGGCTTGTACCAGGCTAGGAAAAGTCCCCATGGAGGATATTCCTGGCCCACCAACGGATGTGGGATAAGGAGGTGTTCAGGCGCATAGGAATCCCATCGTGTCTAGCACTATTTCTAGCCCTCCAAATCTCCCACACAATGAGGACAGGGATGATTTTTCTAGTATCAGTCGGCGCTGCTCTCGCTACGGAGGCCTGCTTCCATTGCTTGAAGCGGCTTTCCACCATAGAATGGGGGGTGAGGACAACTCCACAAAGGGTCGAGAAATCTCCCCAGATTAGCCTGGCCATTTAGCCCGAAAGAAAGAGATGTTCGGGCGATTCAATATCTGGACTGCAGGGAGAGCTCAGCCCACAACATACACAATAAGAAGTGATCTGGATACCTTTGCGCTGGATATTCTTGTCCAATGGGACAGCATTCTGAAACAGTCTCCACAACAAGATAGACATTTTCGGTGGTATTTTCTTACTCCAGAACCGGCCGTGCCACCACCTAGAGGCTGACACTTCCCTGCTCAACTGCCAAGCGGATTTAATGGAGAAAGATCCGGATGGATCGCAAGGCCAGAATGCTAACAGGGTTTCTTCAAAGGTGGTGAAACCTCTTTGAACAATGTGGTTTAGACAATCTTGCGCGCGGCAATAGAGAACATGTCACTGAGAGAGGAAGAGGCCCCGCTGGCCCAATAAAATCACGAACCTGCAACTTGAATATGGACTATTTGCTAATTTTAACCATATGTTTCTCTTTAGGGGTGGTCCAGTTGATCAGTAGAGCAGCTGAAACGTATAAAGTAAGAATATTTATTACTATTTGTTTACAGAAAGGTGGGAGCATACCACCTGTAATTTTATTGATACTTGAAAATTATATACATTAGAGGGGCAACACTGACCAGTTGTCTACCCATATTTTCATCACTAAACTTTTTATTACAACTCTCATAAGAAGTACTAACAGAAAAAAGAAAAAAGATCCATTGTAAAGCGACCCATCATTCAGGACCTGGGTTTCAATTAATCAAACTTTTTTAATCTAGAATCAAGTATAGTGACAATTAAAACAAATTAAGTCTATCTTCCATCTCATCAAAGAAGCGGTAATTGGCAATCCTCCAAGGTTTCTTGAGCATTAAAACGCCACATAAGGCCCAAAACCTGCGACAAATCCCGGTCCCATCGCAGAGTAAAACCAACACATTTCATACTCTTCTTCATTTTTTTCAACGTTACCACTAAAAGGCATTGGACCTTGCGAAGTCTCATTGCTAACACACTTATCTGGAAGAGGTGGTCCACAAAGCCCGTTGTTTCCCATATAAATAGAAGGATCTTGAAATGTCTGGAGCTGATTTCCAGATGGAATTTTCCTCCACAAGTTGTTAAACAACCAGTTTAAGTAACTTAGAAAAGTTAAACTTGACATGCTCAGAGGAATTGTACCTGAAAGCTGATTTTTGGAGAAATCAAAAGACTCCAACAATCCCAATTTACCAATCATGTTTGGGATTCTTCTGATAAAATGGTTTCTAGATAAGTTTAGAACAACCAATCCCAAAAGACTTGTGAGTCCTTCAGGGATCTCTCCAGATAAATTATTTCTTGAAAGGTCCATGCATGTAACCAGTGAAATTGTTCTTGTATATTCAAGCATTACACCCTTCATTGAGACAAATAAGTTTTCCTTGTAATATGATGATCTCGTCCCTCCATAGGGAAAGAACGTGGTTTATCTTCTGCTCATTCTTCATCGCCATGAGATTTTTAAAAGTTTGGGGAATTGATCCAGATAAACAATTTTGTGCGACATTAAGGAGCTGAAGAGAAGTTAGGTTTAACAGTTGTAGTGGGATGTTGCCAGTAAATATATTAGATCGTAAGCACAAAATTCTTGAAGCTGGAAAGCTTTAGCTAATCCAAGTGGGAATATGACCTGAGAAATTGTTGTATCCAAGGTCCAGAGCCTCCAAACTAGCACATATCTCCAGGGACAAAGGAATTTTTCTTGATAGGCTATTATTGCTCAAGTGCATTGTTCGGAGTCGTTGCAACCTACCACTACCAAAAAAAGGGGCAAAGCATACAGACCACTTTAGCTTTTTGCTACGGATATAAACCTTCGCTATAATTGCTACAGACTTAATCTGTAGCTAAAACATATTTATCTGTAGCTAAAACCTTCCTTCTCACCCTAACCTTATTTGATATTAATGGTGCTTAAAGGGCTACTTGGGGCCCATTGGAATATATTTGTTTGATCTAAACAGCCCATCAATTCTGATATATAATTTTAGTAGATGAGCCAAAAAATTATGTAGATTAAATGTCTAAGTGGACCACACCATAATAAATAATAAAAAATAAATTTCTATCGTTAATATATTTTGTAGTTCGCTTACAGCTTCGATCTGACTTCTTTTTTGGATCAACGGTTGAAATGATACGTTAAAATGAATGGACGGAGTGGATAAATAACATACATCATGGTGGGCCCCACGAATGCTAAAACTAGGCACTTAAAGTGCCGTCCGTCACCCCCAAAACAAAATCCCGTCCGCCCTTCCCTCCCGCGCGCACTCAGAAAAAGCAATCCATCTCTCCCTCTCTCGCGCGCGCGCGCCCACCTCCCAAAACCCAAACCCTCTCTCTCCCTCTCACACTCAGCCTCTCCATTTTCCTTGCCCTCTCTTGATCTCCCGAGGCTCTCTCTCTCTCTCTCTCTCTCTCTCTCTCTCTCTCTCTCTGTCTCACTCACTCGGCCTCTCCCTTTCCCTCGCCCTCTCTCGATCTCCGACGCTCCCTCACACTCTCTCTGTCTATTGGCCCCATTCCGTCTCTCTGTTTCCCAACCCCGCCCCCTCCTCTCTCTCTCTCCCCCCTCTCTCTCTCTCTCTCGCTAGGGTTTTCAAAACCCCCTTTCGCCGCAAACCCACCATTGATCTGTGAGCACACCCTATGCTAGGGTTTTTGAAACCCCTTTCATCCAACCCTCATCACCGTCTCGGCTCATCCACCAGCCGCAACCTTCGTCCGATTGCAATTTCTTCTCTCAGGTGCGTGATGATAAATCTATTTATTGTTTGCAATTTCTTCTCTCAGGTGTGTGATGATAGATCCACAAACAATTTGGATGATATTTTCAATTTATAGCATGACGATGTCTACATCTTTTCCTACCAATCTTCTATACTTCAATATGACTTCTGTAATGTTTGATCATAATATTTCATGAAACTTGGATTAGTTCACATTCAATGAATTGCAATTCATTTGGATTGAGCATCCAAAAGCACTCAAGTTTTGTTATTCCACTTAGGATTGGAAAATCCACTACAGTGAAACACCAAAATGGAAAGAAAATTCTTTTTTTTTTTTTTTAAATTGGAAAAGGAGATTTCGTTAAGGAAAAAAGAACACTAATATTTTGTACTTCATAATTTCATACATGTATATGCATGTATGAATTCACAATGGACAGATTTTATTTTTTTTCTCCTGACATTGCTTGTGTGTTCTACAACCATTGAGCATGATGAGTTGTTTGTTTAGCTGTTCCTGAACTGCATCTCTTTAGATTTGCTTGTGGGCACCCCATTTTTTATGGTGTAACAGAGTATAATAGATGATATGCAGTCACTTACAAATTACATAAATTGCATGCAAGTCATACAAAGCAAATTAAACTGTTGAAATATTGGTTCTCAGTTTAGATATATCATGAACCAAAAATTACACTGATTGTCTGCCTATCAAAATAGTGAACATTTATTGGATGATTAAAAATGTTTTCATGCCCAACGGTCCTATTGCCATAAACAAGTGTCCATGGATTAGAAGCTAGGATTGTTTTATCAGGATTTACTGCCTATTTCATGGCCTTTGTGTATGTCTGCATTTTGTTTCAAGTGGTCCCTGCTGGTTTATTGGCAAATGAGATCCAGGCCACTTATCAGGTGTGGCCTGTAGTGAACATGTCTTGGTCCCAGAACCAAACTGTTCTATGCATTAGGTGGGCGAAATGTATATAGATTGTCGGTCTAATTTTCTTCAAGCAACCTTTTTTCTTATACATTTGTGGTCCACTTGATGAGTGAACCAGTCTGATGCGGGCATGTTCATGGAGACCCACTTTGGCACGTAGCCTTGAATTGCCTCTAAAATCTCTCCTCATGGGAATCACCTTAGCACTTTGAGGGAAATATAATCAAAGCAAAATGATTTTGTTAACTGTATTGACTAGCAGCAAAATGATTTTGAGATATGTTTGGGACCTTCCAGTGTAAATCTTGATCTGAGGGCTGAATAGCTGGAAAATGTAAGCCCACTTAGGGCCCGTTTGGATACCATTAAATAAGTTACTTTTTCTACTTACAGCAGCAGATAAGTCACTTATTTTAGACAAGTAAGTTTGGCTTATGATTAGTTACAAGTAACTTTTTTACTTAAATGTACTCAATCACTTCAGTTAATTTTTTTAGCTTTTATACTTTTCATAAGTTGCTGAGGAGAGGCATAGGAGAAACGAAAGAGAGAAGCTGATAAGTATGTTGTTTACCAAACATACTTATCTTCTTAATTAGCAGAAAATAAGATAAGTTACTTCTGGCATAAGTAACTTATCTTAAGCAACTTACAATCTAAATGGGCCCTTAATGTTTGCTAAGTTTCTGTAGCACCCCAAAAGCAATTTCGTGTTGGTACGGAACCTTTACGAACTGCTTTTTGGCACCATATCTACCTTAATGTTTCTCATTGGCGTGCCATCTTGCCACCATCCATGGTAACCTTTAGCAAAGGACCTTTTTATTTCTCATATAAGCAAGCCTTGTGATGCCATAGACTGACCCAATGATATGAAGTAACGCTTAGGTGTCATTGGAGATGTTCCATTGATAACTTGATTTCATATGTCGAGTTCACTTGTGGCATTTCCAGGCAGAGATTTATATCTTACTGGCATGAGTAAGGAACCCTTTGATGCATTTTATAGCTGAAGATGTTTGGCTTTCATGGCTTTTCCTTGGTGGGTTTTTGTATTTGTTTTGGACAGGATTATGTTCCAACAGTGTTTGATAATTTCAATGCAAATGTGGTGGTTGATGGGCAGATAATGAATCTTGGACTCTGGGATACTGCTGGTACATTTCTATAATCTCTGCTGGAAATTTTGATTTTTGTTTTGAATTTCTTGGTTTAAATGTCTCTGCTTTTATTATTATTATTGTTATTAATTTAAAGAATGTATTGTTGGAAATGTGGAAAGTTAACTGCTTTCTTTTCTCTTTTGTTTGTTATTCTGTTCTGGGTGAAATTTATTTTTTACCTTTTGAGATTTCTTCTATTCTATTTTTTTCTATGTTTGAAATTTGAATTGAATATGATGAATTATTTAAAGGAGGTGAATGTACCAGAAACATATACAGATATGCCATCGATTGAAAAAGGAAAGAGGAAGAATAAAAAGAAGCAACTAGTAGCTTGAATTGTAATATGCAACCCAATCCATATCCTGTTTTGGGTTTTATCTATTGTTGGAATTAGTTGTGATAAATCTTAGTAATTTGAATTATCCTGCTGTGATTTTTATTTTTATTCGCAATACCCAATTGTATTTTGTTGGCATTGATATTCTGCTCAAAGCAATGGTAATGATGTTGTATTCTTAGGGTACACTTTTCTGATTTTCTGTCGCGTTCTTTTTCTGGATTCTGTTATTTGTATTGGTTTCTATTTGTATTTCACATGTGCTCAATCTCAATATGTTCTTTTATACATAGTGATACAAAGATGTGGTTGATAGTGATGGTACTTACATGGTGAAAGGTAGATTTTTGGATGGCCATTGTTGTTGTATATTTAACATTCAATTGAATTTATTTGGTATTTCTGCCATTGCTTGTATTTTAGTTGTTTCCCATGTTTCTAGTGATGACGATAATCAGTTGTTGAATGGTTAGTTATTTGTTCACTTGATTTTTCATTCCAAATGCATCCTAATGCATATGACCACTTCTTTCGCTTAGAATATAATCAGACAATTTCTTCAATGTAGAAGGCTCCATCATTTTAAACATCGTGATCTTGGTGTAGTTTCTATTTATGATTCAGCCAAAATACAAAGACTCAACAAAGTCGTGAGTTATGTAGGATGTAAGGTATGAGGATTAGTATGTTCTAGATGTTGATCTTGTCTCCAAGGTTGGCTATTCGATTTATGGAATTTTAGATTGGTACATTTTCAGGTAGGTCCACATAGATTAATGTGTTGCCCATTTGAATGACGTCATATGCTTTTCAACAGCCTCTGTAGCATCTTTTGTTTTCGAGCTTGTAACTGATAGGACTTACTAGCTTATTTGATTTGTTTCTTCATCTTTTTTTTTTTTCTGCCAGAATCTTAGATTGTGAGTGATTGACCTTTTGGTGTAGTGCGTTACAAGTGATGACTTAAGATATTTCTCAAAGTTACAAATTACCGCTGCTTTCTAGCTCATATTCAGCTATTTTTGAAGCTGCATTTCCAGCTATTCCCAAACTGAAAATCAACTGGTTTCATGTTTGTAGTTGCAGCTATTTTCAACTGAACAATCAACTGTTATCTGCCTACATTTTTGGCTGTTTTTTAGCCGAAAAATCTGCTGCTATTAGATTGCTTTTTCAGCTGTCTTTAAGCTGAAAAATCATTTATTGCTAGTGGTGCATTTTCATTGTAATCTTTAAGCTGAAAATTGGCAATTTCAGGTGCATTTTTTAGCTATTTTTCAAGCTGGCAATGACGGCCATCTTCAAGCTGATCTCCAGCTGCTACCATGTTGCAAATGATGGCCATTTTCAAGCTGATTTTCAGCTGCTTCCAAGCTGATTTCTCAGCTGTTTTCAAGAGTTAAAAAATCAGCTGGCTTTGGGGAGAAGTTTCGGCCATTTTCAGCTGCACTCTTGTACATTTCTCAGCTGTCTTCAGGCTGCAAAATCAGCTAATGTCGGGTTGTATTTCCAGCTACTTTCAACCTGAAAATCGGGTGCTAACAGGTCATTTTTAAGCTGAAAAGCCTACTGAAATCAGGTTATTTTTCCAGCTATTTTCAAGCTACGATACGGCCTAGTTGTGGGCTCATTTTTGGCGTTTCCATGACTCCGAGATTGTCGGGGTCAGGCTACTTACACTGCTAGATGCAGGCCTAATTTCGGCCCTATAGCCTAAACCTTAACCTAAACCTATAACCTATAACCTAAATCAAAACCTAAACTTAAACCTATAACCTATAACCTAAACCAAAACCTATAACCTAAACCAAAACCAAAACCTATAGCCTAAACCCGAACCCATTTTCAAATCCAAAAACCTATAACCTAAACCTAAACCTAAACCTTAGCCTAAACTTGAAAACCCAACCTAATCTCAACTCCCTAACCTAAACCTAAACCTAAACTTGAAAACCCAATCTAAAACACAATTCCGAACCTAAACCCGATTTCCAAAACCTAAACCATAATCCATTCTCAAATCCTATAACCTATATCCTAAACCAAAACCTATAACCTAAACCAAAACCAAAACCTATAGCCTAAACCCGAACCCATTCTCAAATCTCAAGACCTATAACCTAAACCAAAACCAAAACCTATAGCCTAAACCTAAATCAAAACCTATAACCTAAACCTAAACCTTAACCTAAACCTATAACCTATAACCTAAATCAAAACCTAAACCTAAACCAAAACCAAAACCTATAGCCTAAACCCGAACCCATTCTCAAATCCAAAACCTATAACCTAAACCTAAACCTTAACCTAAACTTGAAAACCCAAACTTAAACCTAAACTTGAAAACCCAACCTAATCTCAACTCCCTAACCTAGACCTAAACTTAAACTTGAAAACCCAATCTAAAACTCAATCCCGAACACGAACCCGATTTCTAAAACCTAAACCATAACCCATTCTCAAATCCTATAACCTAAACCTATAACCTATATCCTAAACCAAAACCTATAACCTAAACCAAAACCAAAACCTATAGCCTAAACCTAAATCAAAACCTATAACCTAAACCTAAACCTTAACCTAAACCTATAACCTATAACCTAAATCAAAACCTAAACCTAAACCTATAACATATAACCTAAACTAAAACCTATAACCTAAACCAAAACCAAAACCTATAGCCTAAACCCGAATCCATTTTCAAATCCAAAAACCTATAACCTAAACCTAAACCTTAACCTAAACTTGAAAACCCAACCTAATCTCAATTCCTAACCTAAACCTAAACCTAAACTTGAAAACCCAATCTAAAACCCAATCCCGAACACGAACCCGATTTCCAAAACCTAAACCATAACCCATTCTCAAATCCTATAACTTATATCCTAAACCAAAACCTATAACCTAAACCAAAACCAAAACCTATAGCCTAAACCTAAATCAAAACCTATAACCTAAACCTAAACCTTAACCTAAACCTATAACCTATAACCTAAGTCAAAACCTACACCTATAACCTATAACCTAAACCAAAACCTATAACCTAAACGAAAACCAAAACCTATAGCCCTAAACCCAAACCCATTCTCAAATCCAAAAACCTATAACCTAAACCTAAACCTTAACCTAAACTTGAAAACCCAAACTTAGACCTAAACTTGAAAACCTAACCTAATCTCAACTCCCTAACCTAAACCTAAACCTAAACTTGAAAACCCAATCTAAAACTCAATCCCGAACTCGAACCCGATTTCTAAAACCTAAACCATAACCCATTCTCAAATCCTATAACCTAAACCTATAACCTATATCCTAAACCAAAACCTATAACCTAAACCAAAACCAAAACCTATGGCCTAAACCTAAATCAAAACCTATAACCTAAACCTAAACCTATAACCTATAGCCTAAATCAAAACCTAAACCTAAACCTATAACCTATAACCTAAACCAAAACCTATAACCTAAACCAAAACCAAAACCTATAGCCTAAACCCGAACCTAAACCTAAACCTATAACCTATAGCCTAAATCAAAACCAAAACCTAAACCTATAACCTATAACCTAAACCAAAACCTATAACCTAAACCAAAACCAAAACCTATAGCCTAAACCCGAACCTAAACCTAAACCTTAACCTAAATGTATTCTCAAATCCCAAAACATAAACCTACACCTAATCCTAATCTCAACTCCCTAACCTAAACCTAAACCTAAACTTGAAAACCCAAACCTAAACCCTATCCCGAACCCGAACCGATTTCCTAAACCTAAACCTTAACCTATTCTCAATTCCCTAAACCTTAACCTAAATGTATTCTCAATTCCCTAAACCTAAACTTACACCTAATCCTAATCTCAACTCCCTAACATAAACCTAAACCTAAACTTGAAAACCCAAACCTAAACCCGATCCCAAACCCGAATCCGATTTCTTAAACCTAAACCTTAACCTATTCTCAATTCCGTAAACCTTAACCTAAATGTATTCTCAAATCCCTAAACCTAAACCTACACCTAATCCTAATCTCTCAACTCCCTAACCTAAACCTAAACCTAAACCTACACCTAATCCTAATCTCAACTCCCTAACCTAAACCTAAACCTAAACTTGAAAACCCAAACCTAAACCCGATCCCGAACCCGAACCCGATTTCCTAAACTTAAACCTTAAACTATTCTCAATTCCCTAAATCTATAACCTAAACCTAAAACTTAAACTTAAACCTAAACTAAAACCTATAACCTTAACCTAAACCAAAACCTATAACCTAAACCTTAACCTAAATGTATTCTCAAATCCTAAACCTAAACCTACACCTAATCCTAATCTCAACTCCCTAACCTAAACCTAAACCTAAACTTGAAAACCCAAACCTAAACCCGATCCCGAGCCCGAATCCGATTTCCTAAACCTAAACCTTAACCTATTCTCAATTCCCTAAACCTTAACCTAAATGTATTCTCAAATCCCTAAACCTAAACCTAAACCTACACCTAATCCTAATCTCAACTCTCTAACCTAAACCTAAACCTATACTTGAAAACTCAAACCTAAACCCGATCTTGAACTCGAACCCGATTTCTTAAACCTAAACCTTAACCTATTCTCAATTCCCTAAACCTTAACCTAAATGTATTCTCAAATCCCTAAACCTAAACCTACACCTAATCCTAATCTCAACTCCCTAACCTAAACCTAAACCTAAACTTGAAAACCCAAACCTAAACCCGATCTTGAACCTGAACCCGATTTCCTAAACCTATAAACTAAACCTTAACCTATAACTTATAACCTAAACTTATAACCGATAACCTAACCTATGGATTTTCCTATAGTCTAGAAGATTTGTAGGCACATTTTTGATTTCTTTATATATAATTGTTTTTTTCCAACTCTCTTTTTTTTTTTGGTCTTTCTTCCTTTTGAGATGTGTACAAAGGCATGCTTGTTTGATTGTATCTACAATTGTTGTTTTATACAGGTTGACAAGCTAAGTCAGTGGATGATGAAATTCATTTTCTCAAGGGAAATGTTTTAAAACTTGAAAGTGATCTTGTGTCGAAGTCTACAGAAGTTACATATGCAGTTTCAAGGAAAGAAGAAGCTCTATCTTTTGTGTTTGCTGAACTTGACCGTCTGAAGAAAGAAAATTCTGTAAAAGCGCGAGCATTATTTAATGCATGAGGGCACGCCTTAGTTGTAATTTTTTTGATAGGTTGAGCAAAGTGAAGTATTGTTTATTTAGAAATGTGAATGTAGGATGCATTGTAGATTTGATTGCTATTGTAATAAATGCATCATTTTTTTTCCTCTGATTGCATTAAGCTTAGATGAGTTATCAATCATAGCAGGTTCTTGCAATGGAAACAGGAAAAATAGCTACGAAATATAATCCGTAGCAAAGCTACAACATTTTACTGTAGCTATTACTATCTATTGCTACGGTTTATATCCGTAGCTATTGGTATCTATAGCTACGTATTATATCCGTAGCTCTCCGTATGTAGTGCTGCAAATACCGTAGATATTGGTATCTATTGCTACGGATATAATCCGTAGCTATTAATATCTATTGCTACGGATATAATCCTTAGCTATTGTTGTATATTGCTACGGATATTATCTGTAGCTAATGGTCTTTATTGCTACGGACCTTGTCCGTAGCTAATTGTATCTATTGCTACGGATATTGTCCGTAGCCATACCTTTAGCTACCCCACCAATTGCGACGGACGTGATACGGACTAGATCCGTAGCAAAATCCATTTTGCTACGGATCTAGTCCGTAGCCTTTGCCCATTTTTCTTGTAGTGTACCCAAAGACCTAGGTATTTCTCCTGATAATTGTTGAGGGTCAAATATTGCATGCTAGACCCCAATTATTGCCAGATTTTACATACACAATAATGCTTAATGGAATATTTTAATTGTGTTTTGTTGCAGGATTCAATCAGGAGCGTTGACTGAAAACTGATAGTAAAAGCATGGATTTGGCACTCCGATGTCACAAAAGTAGGGGATGGACTTCTGGGGATTGGGATCGACGATTTTTCACAGCCGAGATCCAAGAAAATCGAGAAACTGAAGCTCAAATGGCCTGAAAGTCAGCCAAAATGCAAGATCACAGGGTTCTCACCATCCGTTTGACTCAAAACTTCATACATGGACTAAAGACCATAAATTAACTGTACACATAAAATTTCAGCCGATGGATCTGTGTGGAAATGGCCCAACGGACAGAATAGCCCATAAAACACTGATTTGGGGCCCACCTGATTGCTGGATATACTTCAACTTTGGTCTTAACTCCTTAAATTGGGTGTCATATCGGATGGACGGAGCGGATTCCATGACACATTACCGTGGATCCCACATGTGCACTACACGTACACAAAGTGCACGTGTGCCGGCCGTGCACCGAATAACGTAAGTCGGTCAGCGTTGCGCTGACCGACGTCTCCTTCAAAAAAAAAAAAAAACGAAAGACGCAACAGCGTCTTCGCTACTAGCACCGGGTCCCAATTGTGGGCCCCACTCGTTGTCATTTTCAATGATTCGAACCGTCCAAGTGCTTAGGGATGTGGCCACAACCCTTACCTAGGTGATCTTCTGGTCACATGCAGGTGACTGTGTGAGGTTCTTGTGTATAATGCGGGATGGACGGTGTAATACAAAGTTGCGTGGACCACACCTACATCAATCCGATCTCGTCAGTCCTGAACGGTTTTTCGCCAGAAATACAATGGACGGAGTGGATTTCTCCATCACCGACAATCTTGGGCCCACCGACCATCACAGCGCAACGCCGAGATCTCTGTTTCGCAACAGAGAGTTGCGGACAAAGCTTGGTGGGCCACGATCATCATTCCATTCACTGATCCAAGTCATCCACCTTGTTTCTCATCCAAAACCAACCGTCCCCTGGCTTGCTTTTTGATTTCTTCAGGGATCACATGTACTTGAAGGTTTAAGAGCAAGACGGACGGCGACAGAAGAAATCTGTGGGTCACCACGAACCGGATCCAAAACCAATCATGACCGACCGGTTTTTCGTCCTGCAGCCAATGAACGGAGTGGATTTCACCGACGCTGAAGGATGTGGACCCCACTGATGCCACCACAAGCTAATGTGCGTTCTCTGTTTACGCAAATCGGAGAACTCTGACTTTTGCGGGCTTATCAGCGATCTTGGCTGGGATCGGACCAATGATCCTAGCCGTTCAAAATCCTCTCATGGGACGACCAACCAGTCCTAAGGAGTCTGAACGGTTTGGATGATGAAGAGTTCGGAAGAAATCCACCGTAAGATCAAAGCACCGCAAGCTATTTTGCGTTTCGCCGTGCGCAAGCTGTTGATTTTGTAAAGGAGTCTCGACCGACCTCCCCACCGGGTGCTTATATAAGAGAGAGAGAGAGAACGGCTGGCAGGGGGTAGCTTGGAGTTTGGGCTAGTCGTGGAGCAGGAAGAAAGAAAGGTGTTTTAGAGTTTTTATTTATTTATTTATGAGGTTTAGCCAAATCATGTTTATTGGCTAAACCCCTTAGCTAGGGCTAAGGGGTGAAGCTTGTAGCGTGATGGGCTAATTCAATGGCTTGGATTCATACTTATGAACTGATTTAATCCTAGTTTGATTTTAAGAAACTATTTTAGTTATTAATGGTTTATTGTGACTGAAATTACATTAGATTTGTGATGGCTTTAATATTTTCTTTCCTTTTATGTTTATGATGTCAGGAAGCCCTGTTGTTCACCATCGCCTCCTGGGCATGGTCGGATGACGGTACCCTTCCTAACCTTCATAATCATCTGATTGGTTGTCAATTAGTTTAATTCTGTTGTTTGCTTTGTCTCCTGGGCATGGTTTGGTGATGGAATCCATTCTAATTCATAAACCTTTCATCTCTTGAAAACTATATCAACGGCAGTTCAGTCTAATTTCCTTAATTTTTACTCCAAGCATAAGATCTCTCTGGTCTCTATAGGTGGATCCTCTGAATCCCTAGTTTCCCTTCTCTGAATTTCTTAAGTTTTAGATTAATTATTCTACAATTATTCCTCAATTGTCATTCAATTTAGATTACATCTTAGTCTAATTCTAGTTCTATTTAGTTTCAGATTACATACAGGTTTCAGTCCCTGTGGATTCGACCTCAGTCTTACCGAGATTATTACTACATCACAACCCTATACTTGGGGAGTGAACAATAATCTGTTGTTGCTCAAATCAACTGCCTCAAGGGCTACACAATTACCCAAATTCAATGGAATGATACCACCTACATTGTTTCGAGAAAGGTCAAGGACAGTCAAAGAAATCATTCGCCTTCTATAGATGAGGGAATCATGCCTATGAGTTGGTTACCTCTAGCAGAAAAGTATTGTAAATATTGTATTGCGGATCTAAAATATGGTACGATTGACTCAGAAAATTGATTGTTGGAGAGATCAAGCACTAGGGTTCCATTCAATATGCAGGGTATGGGACCACTGAAATGATTTAAACGGATCAAATCAATGTAGTTTGCCTGATCCTTCATTTTTAAAGGATTGGGCAATTGGCCAAAAATCTGGTTATTTGAAAGGTTTAGTTGATAAAGTTTGGGTGTTAAATCCCAAAACCAGGGGGGGATGATGCCAGAGATGGTCGTGTTAGAGAGATCCAACTCTTCTACATATTTTTGTGTTCCTACCAGAGAGGAAATCGAGGACCTAAATGACATGAACTTAGGTAAATGTAAGAAAGCTGAAATGGAGGGGACCAGGATCAAAAACCAAAGAATTGGATTCCAAATATAAGTAACTCAAATTTTTTAGGTTTTCAAAAACACTTTCTGACACGTTTCCTGTCAAGGAGTTGTAAGAGAGGTCAAGCAAATACAAGTTAGAAAGTTGTCCTAAAGTTGTTACGATATCCCCATTCAACTGATTCTCACTGAGAGAGAAACTTTGTAAGGAAGACAATCCTCCAAGAGCTGCAGGGATATTCCCATTCAACTGATTCCCTGAGAGAATTAAATGTTTTAATGAAGACAATCCTCCAGGAGTTGCAAGGATCCCATTCAATTGATTCTCTGAGAGATCTAATTCTTGTAAGGAAGACAATCCTCCAAGAGCTGCAAGGATCCCATTCAATCGATTCTCTGAGAGATCTAATTCTTGTAAGGAAGACAATCCTCGAAGAGCTGCAGGGATATTCCCATTCAACTTATTCCTTGAGAGATCTAAAAACACAAGGCTACTAATGTTAGCTATCCAGTTTGGAATGCTAGAGTTGAAGTTGTTAAAATAGAGATGAAGGAGACAGAGAGATGTGAAATTAACAGAAGGAAGAGTTGGAGAAATATACGAAAGACCACAGCTTGATAGGCACAACTCAACGAGGGAAGGAAACTTGTTCTTCACATGCACCCAATCATGGCTTGCCATGGAAAGGTTCACTTCTGACATGTCGAGGTACTTTAGAGAAGGTATGGTTGTCAACCACCAAAGGTTTTTGGCACTCAAAGAAGATGAAGAAAACTTAAGGGAAATGAGTTTGTGAGGTTTCCAAGCTGATGAGGGATTCTCCCACTGAACCCTGCATCTGACAAGTTCAAATGCCTCAACTCCTTCATTGAACCCAGGAAATCTGGAATTGGTGCGCCATTAAAATCATTACCGCTCAAGTCCAAGAACTGAAGATGCTTCAGTTGAACCAGAGCTGGATCAATTCTGCCACCTACCCTGTAGAAAGTAGAATGGAGGTCGAGTTTAAGAACAAACCCAGTTATGTTGTGGCAGGTAATTCCTCTCCACTTGCAGCAGTCCGAGGCATCATCCCATGAAGAGAGATGATCGAAGGGATCGTTGAGAGTCTTCCGGAAGGTGGTCAGAGCTTCTCTCTCCGAATCCAAGTAACCACTCACCTTCCAATATCCTTACCAATATATTAATACATTTAAAAGTAAAAGAGAAATAAGAAAACCTCTCGGCTGAGAAGAATAACTCTCCATTCCTTCTCTCTCCGCTCAAGAAAGGTAAAATAGCTTCTTTCTAATTTCTCCCTCCCGTCCTTAATTTATAAGATTTGAGGAGAGTCATCACCATTTCTTTAAATGATGGTGTACTAGAACAGGAGTGTAGCTCCTCTTACAGAATACAACGGCTCGGTACTTTAGCCGGCAGGAAATGACGTCTGCTAGATCGAATGCGGATCCGGTCTGTTTGACTGGAACCGGAATTTCTTATTTTACGGGAGCGGATTGGCTGATGTACCACACACGAGCTATATAGCTGGTGTAATGGCGTCAGCAAGTTCTGTGGGTCACATCATGAGGCATGTGCTATATCCAAACCGTCCATCCATTTTTTGAGCTCATCTTAAACGTTGAGCCGAAAAATAAAACAGATTTAAAGATCAAGTGGACCACACCGCAAAAAAACAGTGAGGAATTGAACGTTTACAATTGAAACCCTTTTGGGGATCACGGAAGTTTCAGCTCAATATGAAATTTGTTTTTCCACTTAATCCATGTATTGGATGGAAAATAAACGTTACAGTGAGCCTACGAATTTTTTAATGGTGAAAACTATTGTCGTCACTGGTATTTTTGGTGTGGTCCAATTGAGCTTTGGATATGATTCATTTTTTGTCTAATGCTCTAAAATAATCTCGAAAATTGGATGAACGGTATGGATATAATATGTACATCATTGTTGGGCCCATGTAACTTTAATCTCATTTGAACGGTTAGCACAACTTGAGCTCGAGGAGCGTCGACGCTCATCCTCGCACGAGACGTAACTGCACCAGCTATAAACCGGGTGTGTGTGGTACACCAGCCAATCACACAGCAACTTAGCTGGTATGTTGACGTCACCAAATTCTTGGGTACCACTTAGCTAGGTATGTTTGATGGGGTTTTTTCTCTGTCTTCGACTGGTCCTGAGCCCCGCTCGACCGGTCGTAGGTTCGAGCCCTAGCACCACTCAAAGTCCAGCGAGTTCGTGCTGTTTTTTCTCGGAGGCTAAGACCAGTCTTGGAATTCCAGAACCAGTCGAAGGTGGGCTTCGACCGGTCGTGGACAGGTTTCGACTAGTCGAAGGCTACACAGTTTGTTCCTCGATTTTGCGCGAAACTGCGGATTTGAGTCCTCTCGCAACCGGAATGCGAAAAGGAAGTTTCCTAAACTATAAAAGGGGTTGCCTAGGGTTTTCTAGGTAAATGCAAGAGGGTTTCCTAAAGCTTTACAAGGGATTTGCTAAAGGGTTTAGGGCTATTAAAGGTGAGAGAGAGGGAAAAAGAGAGAGAGGAAGCTTATAGAAGGGATGTTCCGCTCGTGGAAGTTATCTACTGTGCAATCTATATCTCAGGGCTTCTATGTCCTCGTAATCGGTGAGATCTCTCCGTTTTCTTTTGTTTCTCTTACTGTTTATCCACTCCTGTGTGAGTGAAGAAGGTTGTAACGTTCTACTTCATAGTGGATTGTTGATCTGGACGAGGTCCCGTGGTTTTTACCTCTTTGAGGGTTTTCCACGTAAAAATCTCTTGTGTGGTGTATGATTGATACATTGATTGTTTTCATTGCTTTATCATCCATAATTCTGGTTTGTTCTGGAGGGCTAGATCCTAAGGTTTTGTGCAAGGCCCCCAACAAAGTGGTATCAGAGCTAAGTTCATTGAATGGGTAGGATCAGTTTGAATTATGGAAGGTGGCTCATCAAGGATGATCAGCCTCAATGGTTCTAATTGGACTATATGGAAGGCTAAGATGGAGGACTTGCTTTATTGCAAGGACCTATATTCTCCAATTTTAGGCATATCAGCAAAATCCAAGGATATGACTGATTATGATTGGAAGAAGATGGACCGAAAGGCGGTGGGGTTTATTAAACAATGGTTGGATGATTCTGTGTTCCACCATGTGTCCACGGAAACCTCAGCTGCTAGCCTATAACTGAAATTACAAGGGCTGTATGAGAGGAAGACAGCCGATAATAAGATTTTTCTGATAAGGTGACTTGTGAATCTCGAATTCAAGGATGGTGGTTCTGTGGCCAAGCACATGAATGAGGTCAGCAATATAGTGAACCAACTTACCTCTATGAAGATAGTCCTGGATGATGAATTGCAGGCTTTACTATTGCTTAGTTCATTGCCTGACAGTTGGGAGACATATTGGTGGTGTCTCTAAGTAACTCCGCGCCAGACGGAAAGATATCCATGGAACAGGTAACCAGTTATCTCTTCAATGAGAAGACAATGAGGAAGTATCAGGGGCCTACTTAGCAAGAGGCTCTTGTGACACAGGAACGGGGGAGAGAAAAGAACAGGAAAGGCGGGAAGGCCCGAGATAAATCAAGAGGCAGGTCGAGTAACAGGAAAGGTGTTGATTGCTAGAATTGTGGCAAGAAGGGCCACTACAAGCATGAATGTCGTAGTAAGAAAAATGACAAGAAAGGAAAAGGGAAGGAAGATGAATCAGATTCCACTGCGGTCGCTTTAGATGGCGATATGATAGTTATTCTTTCTGCAGATCATGATGTATGTCTCACGGCTACGAGTTAGGACACCAACTGGGTGATAGACTCGGGAGCTTCTTTTCATGCGACTCCACACAGGGACTCCTTCACAAGCTACAAGTCAGGTGACTATGGGACTGTGAAGATGGGAAATTCTGGCGTATCAAAAATCGTAGGAGTCGGTGATATTTGTGTGAAAACTGATGTGGGCTGCACGTTAGTTCTCAGGGATGTGAGGCATATCCTAGACCTTTGCCTCAATTTAATGTCGACGGGAAGGCTGGATGATGATGGCTATGAAAGCCGGTTTGCTGGTGGGCGATGGAATCTCATCAAGGGTTCGTTGATCATGGACAAAGGAAAGAAGTGTTGCACCCTGTACAAGACAAGTATCAGTATCTGCAAGGGTGAGTTGAACGCAGCGGAAGATTCAGCTATTGACATGTGACACAGGCGTCTAGGCCACATGAGTGAAAAATGGCTTCAGGTACTAGCAAAGAAGCGGCTCTTTCCAGACATGATAGGTACACCTTTCAAAACATGTCTTGATTGTTTATCAGGGAAACAACATAGAGTTTCATTCATTAAAACTGCTTCTCATGTTAATAAAGTGCATGCATTAGATTTGGTTTATTCTGATGTTTGTGGTTCTATGAGGACAAAAACCTTGTGTGGGGCATTGTATTTTGTTACTTTTATAGATGATGCATCTAGGAGGGTTTAGGTTTATGCTTTGAAATCTAAGAATGAGGTCTTTGGTGTGTTTAAATTGATGAATTGATGAGCAGCTTTCTTACGATAGACTCCCTATTTTATGTAATGGGTGGCCCGAATGTACATGGCTTCTTTTTCGAATGGAAAATTTTTTTTCGTTTTAAAAAAAAAAAAGATAAAAAAAAATGATGAACAGTGTAGATATGATAAGTACATCATTGTAAGGACCATGTAACTTTGATCTCAACCATTGGTACTCGAATACACGCATCCACACCAGTTAGGTTGTTAGTGTGTGGGACACCAACAAATCCTCTTCCTTTACTGCATTGGGATTGGTCCACACTATCACAGACAAACAGAGGATTATAACGGAAAATGGAAGCGGATTGAGTGGAAGACGAGTGCTGCTGTTTGTCGAACTCGGAGATGTAGGAGCCATTCAAAGAATTTCAAAGTTACATGAACCACACTGATGTATTTATTATATTCACACGGTTCATCCGTTTGGCAAGATTATTTTGGAGCATGATCTCAAAAATAATTCATATCCAAAGTTCAAGTGGACCGCACCACAAACGGCAGCAGTGACAATAAATTTCACCATTAAAACATTTCTACGGCCTACCATATCGTTTAGTTTCCAACTAATTTGTTAATGCAGTCTGGTATACTTGGATGAAGAGAAAAGACAAATATCATATTGATCCAAAACTTATGATCATATTAATCCAAAACTTATGATAGGTTCGATTGATCTTTGGATCTGTCGTTGTTTTTTTTTTTGGCTCAAGCCTAATTATGACTAGCTCGCCAAATGGATGTACGGTTTGAATACAAAGCATACCTCATTGGTGACTTCAACACACCGGCAAGGTCGGTGTGTGGTTTGTGGTAAACCAGCCAATCCGTTTCCATTCCGACTAGTGTTATATCAACCATACATGTTCTAATCCAACTTTGAATACGTGTGCTAGATCTATGACATCCATTAGCTTTGTCCCACTGTTTGTAGATTCCACGCGTGTGGCAAAAATAAGCCAGGCTGCATGTCAAATTGCTATAGAATGGAAGCAAGTGCCAGGCTTAAAAAATGTTCGTCCGACATTTGTTTAGCCCTCAGATTCGTTTCAACAACTGCTGCCACATGTTTGAGAAATTTGGCATGATATGTTGTGGCATCGATTAGCAGGCTTTGTGGATCTTGTACGTGTGTCACCTTATCACCTGTTGTGGCCCGTAGATGGGTTGTCTTAAACACACAAGCAAGGCTTAGAAAATCTCATTAAAGGAAGTCTGGTCCTTCTAAAAACATCTTTTCACCCTCATATGGAACTGTTCATTAATACACTTTAGAAAAATCCATTGATCCGTATTGTCAATTAGTTCTAGCACACATGAACTCATGGGTTACTGGGGAAACTCCTGTAGAACGAGTTGCAGAACTATTTGGCTCAGATGGATTGAAAAAAGCTCAAACCTAAGCGGGCGTAAAAGATCTAGATCCAGTTTAAGTGGGGCACGATGTAATTGGGTTCTAGACGCATCCGAATTAGAGAAATTTATTTCGGATTGAGAAAAATTATCGTTGAAAACATAAATCGTAAATCAACCATAACTTTTGATCTGGAATGAGTTACGAAGCGTACAACGTATGAATTTTGACTGAAATTTCATTTGGGGCCAATTGACACCCATAAGCATGTCGTGTCACTTCGTTTCGTGAGAAACGACTCATTCCTACTCAAGTCTCCCATTGTGAGGCAATTAGCCCCATAATGACACCCATAAGTGGGGCACGATGTGATGGATTATTTGACTCGTGCTCGACTGGTCGTGAGCCTCGCTCGACCGGTTGAGGGCTGGCGCACGACCAGTCGTGGAGTCGAGCCCTGACTCGACTCAAAGTCCAGCATCTTTGGACTATTTTTCTCCGGGGTGCTTGACCGTTGAAGGTGATTCTCGACCTGTTGTGGGTAGCTCTCGACCGGTCGTGGTTACGCAGATTCTTTCTGGGATTTTGTGTGGATTGCAGATTTTGTGTCCTTTCGCAACGGGGATGCAGAAAGGAGTTTCCAAAACTATAAATAGGGGTTCCTAGGATTTTTTTAGAGATATGAAAACACAAGAGGACTATCAAAGGTGAGAGAGAGAGAGAGAGAGAGAGAGAGAGAGGAAGCTTGTAGAAGGGAAGTTATGCTCGTGGAGGTTATCTACTGTGCAATTTATATCTCAACACTTTTACAACCTCGTAATCGGTGAGATCTCTCTGTTTTTCTTTTTATTCTCATTGTTTATCTACTCCTGTGTGAGTGGAGAAAGTTGTAACGTTCTACTTCATAGTGGATTGTTGATCTGGACGAGGTCCCGTGACTCTTTGAGGGTTTTCCACGTAAAATTCTCTTGTGTGGTGTGTGATTTATGCTTTGATTTATTTCATTGCTTTATTATCCATAATTCTGGTTTATTTCGGGAGGCTAGATCCTAAGGTTTTGTGCAAGGCCCCCAACATAGTGGTATCAGAGCTAAGTTCATTGAATGGGTAAAATCGGTTTTGAATTATGGAAGGTGGCTCATCAAGGATGATCAGGCTCAATGGTTCTAAGTAGACCATATGGAAGGCTAAGATGGAGGACTTGCTTTATTGTAAGGACCTATATTCTCCAATTTTAAGCATATCAGCAAAATCCAAGGATATGTCTGATGATGATTGGAAGAAGATGGACCGAAAGGCGGCGGGGTTTATTAGACAATGGTTGGACGATTCCGTATTCCACCATGTGTCTACGGAAACCTCAGCCGTTAGCCTATAGCTGAAATAAGAAGGGTTGTATGAGAGGAAGATAGCCGGTAATAAAATTTTTCTGATAAGGCGATTTGTGAATCTCAAGTTCAAGGATGATGGTTCTGTGGCCGAGCACATGAATGAGGTCAGCAATATAATGAACCAACTCTCCTCTATGAAGATGGTCCTGGATGATGAATTGCAGGCTTTACTTTTGCTTAGTTCATTGCCTGAAAGTTGGGAGACATTGGTGGTGTCCCTAAGTAACTCCGTGCCAAAAGGAAAGATATCCATGGAACAAGTAACCAGTTGTCTCTTCAATGAGGAGACAATGAGAAAGTCTCAGGGGTCTACTTAGTAAGAGGCCCTTGTGACACAGGAACGGGGGAGAGGAAAGAACAGGAAGGGCGGAAAGGCCCAAGATAAATCAAGAGGCAAGTCGAGTAACAGAAAAGATATTGAATGCTGGAATTGTGGCAAGAAGGGCCACTATAAGCATGAATGTCATAAGGCTAAGAACGATAAGAAAGGAAAAGGAAAAGAAGATGAATCAGATTCCACTGCGGTCGCTTCAGATGGCGACATTGTAGTTATTCTTTCAGCAGATCACGATATATGTCTCACGGCTACGAGTCAGGACACCGACTGGGTGATTGACTCGGGAGCTTCTTTTCATGCAACTCCACATAGGGACTTCTTCACAAGCTACAAGTCAGGTGACTATGGGACCATGAAAATGAAAAATTCTGGCGTAACGAAAATCGTCGGAATCGGTGATATTTGTGTGAAGACCGATGTGGGCTGCACATTGGTTCTCAGGAATGTGAGACATATCTCAGACCTTCGCTTCAACTTAATGTCGACAGGAAGGTTGGATGATGATGGCTATGAAAGCCGGTTTGCTGGTGGCGTCGGAAGCTCATCAAGGGTTCATTGATCGCGGCCAGAGGAAAAAAGTGTTGCACCATTTACAAGACAAGTGTTGGTATGTGCAAGGATGGGTTGAACGCAGCAAAAGATTCAACTATTGACATGTAGCACAGGCGTCTAGACCACATGAGTGAAAAAAGGCTTCAGCTACTAGCAAGGAAGCGGCTCCTTCCAGACGTGACGAGTATATATGCCTCTCAAAACCTGTCTTGATTGTTTATCAGGGAAACAGCATAGACTTTCATTCATTAAAATTGTTTCTCATGTTAATAAAGTGCATGCATTAGATTTGGTTTGTTCTGATATTTGTGGTCATATGAGGATAAAAACCTTGGGTGGGGCTTTGTATTTTGTTACTTTTATAGATGAAGCATCTAGGAGGGTTTGGGCTTATGCTTTGAAATCTAAGGACGAGGTCTTTGGTGTGTTTAAATTGTTTCATGCTATGGTCGAGAGAGAGACAGATAGATCATTGAAGTGCATCCGCACTGACAATGGTTGTGAATACATTGGCGACTTTCATGAGTACTGCAAGTCCCTGGGTATACGGCATGAACAGATGGTTCCCAAGACCCCCCAGCATAATGGTGTGGCTGAGCGAATGAATCGCACCATTGTCGAGAGAATTAGATGCATGTTATCCCATGCAAAATTGCCCAAGACGTTCTGGGGAAAAGCAATGCACACGACAGTGTATCTGATAAACAGGTCTCCATCAGCCCCGTTGAATGGAGAAGTACCCGAGAAGGTGTGGACTGGATAGGATCCATCATACAATCATCTTAGGGTGTTTGGATGCAGGACATCCGTTCACGTACCAAAGGACAAGTGGTCCAAGCTCGATATGAAGATCAGGCAGTGTGTGTTCTTGGGATACGGTGATAAAAAGTTCAGTTACAAGTTATGGGATCCGACCGAGAAGAAGCTCGTCAGGAGCAGAGATGTGGTTTTCTTTGAAAATTAGTTTATAGAAGACATTGGTAAGATAGAGAAGAACCAGCTTAGTTCAGGTGAGCTAAAAGACATGGATCCAGTTATTCCTCCCGTGGTGCCTGATGACGAAGGAGTACAACAAGGTGCAGAGGACGAGGGAGTTCCTTCAGAAGATGAACCAGGGGGCAGCCCCCACTTGATCCACCTGTTGAGCCACAGGTGAGGAGGTCATCTAGGGACAGACAACCGTCCAAGAGGTACTCGCCACATGAGTACATTATACTGACTGATGGGGAAGAGCTAGAAGATTATTCTGAGGCCCTAGCTGACAAGCATAAGGGGGAGTGATTGAAAGCTATGTAAGAGGAGATGTAATCCTTACATAAGAACCATACCTATGATATGATAAAATTGCCTAAGGGCAAGAAAGCTTTGAGCAACAAGTGGGTGTTAAAGAAGGTTGAGCAGAAGAATTCACAAACGAGGTTCAAGGCCAGACTTGTGGTGAAAGGGTTTGGTCAGAGGAAAGGTATAGACTTTGAGGAGATATTCTCACCAGTGGTGAAGATGACATCCATACGGGTGTTGCTTGGGTTGGTGGCTGGCATGGATTTAGAGATAGAGCAGTTAGATGTTAAAACTGCCTTCCTCCATGGTGACCTGGAAGAAGAGATCTACATGCACCAACCAGAGGGGTTCAAAGTCAAGGGCAAAGAGCTAGCATATGGTGTGTAGGCTGAGGAAGAGCTTGTATGGGCTGAAACAAGCTCCACGACAATAGTACAAGAAGTTCAAATCATTTATGTTGAAGCATGGGTATGACAGAACGGAGTCGGACCACTGTGTGTTCACCCGTAAGTTTTCAAATAGTGATTTCTTAGTTTTGCTGTTATACGTTGATGACATGCTCATCATGGAAAAAGACATCAAGAAGATCGACAGGCTAAAACAGGAGTTGGGTAAGTCTTTTGCGATGAAAGATTTGGGCCTAACTAGACAGATCCAGTTAGTACTCCACTGGATGGTCACTTCAGCTTGAGCGATAGGGAGTGTCCAAAGTCGAAAGCAGAGGTGGAAGAGATGCAGAAGATACCCTACATGTCAGCTGTAGGAAGTTTGATGTATGCTGTGGTGTGTACACGCCCAGACATAGCATATGCGATTGGTATTGTCAGCCGGTATCTTGTCAATCCTGGCAAAGAACATTGGGTAGCGGTTAGTGGATACTATGGTATCTAAGAGGCTCATTGTGCCTATGCTATGGTGACGGTACACCTGTGTTAGAGGGTTACACAGATGTAGATATGGCAGGTGACATAGAATTTAAGAAGTCTACATCGGGGTTCATGTTCACATTTGCAGGGTGAACATTTTCTTGGCAGAGCAAGCTACAGAAGGTCGTAGCATTGTCGACGACAGAGGCTGACTACATTTAGTCACAGAGGCATGTAAAGAGATGCTTTTGATGAAGAGGTTCTTATAGGAACTTAGCCTGAAGGAGGAGGAGCACGTGGTCTATTGCTATAGTCAGAGTGTTATTCACTTGAGCAAGAATCCAAGTCAGCATTCCAAGTCAAAGCATATAGAGATTCGATATCACTGGATCAGGGATACTTTGGAATAGAAGGTGTTACAGCTTGAGAAGGTCCACACGGATGATAATGGGTAAGACATGATGACCAAGGCTATGCTCAATGACAAGTTTGAGGTTTGTAGAAACCTAGCTGGCTTGAAGAGGGTAAATCCCTCCTAGGTCAAAAAGGGAAAGATTTGATGAGTTTTTTAACCCGTGCTCGACCAGTCACGAGCCTCGCTCGACGGGTCGAGGGCTGGTGCACGACCAGTTGTGGAGTCGAGCCATGACTCGACTCAAAGCCCAGTGTCTTTGGACTATTTTTCTCTAGGGTGCTCGACCGGTCGAAGGTGGTTGTCGACCGGTCGTGGGTGGCTCTCGACCGGTCGTGGCCTCGTCTCGACCGGTCGTGGTTATGCAGATTCGTTCCAGGATTTTGTGCGGATTGCGGATTTTGAGTCATTTCGCAACTGGGATGCAGAAAGGAGTTTCCTAAAACTATAAATAGGGGTTCCTAGGGTTTTTCTAGAGATATGAAAAGCACAAGAGGGCTATCAAAGGTGTGAGAGAAAGAGAGAAAGAGAGAGAGGAAGCTTGTAGAAGGGAAGTTATGCTTGTGGAGGTTATCTACTGTGCAATTTATATCTCAGCACTTCTACGTCCTCGTAATCGGTGAGATCTCTCCATTTTTCTTTGTATTCTCTCATTGTTTATTCACTCCTGTGTGAGTGAAGAAGGTTGTAACGTTCTACTTCATAATGGATTGTTGATCTAGACGAGGTCCCGTGGCTCTTTGAGGGTTTTCCACGTAAAATTCTCTTGTGTGGTGTGTGATTTATGCTTTGATTTATTTCATTACTTTATTATCCATAATTCTGGTTTATTTTGGGAGGCTAGATCCTAAGATTTTATGCAAGGCCCCCAACACGATGTAATTGGGCTCCTGACGGATCCAAATTAAACTGACACAAGAAGGACGTGAGGCCGAGCATCGTCTTCCTCAAGAGGATAAATATTCCTAATCCACGGAACTTCTCTGAACTCCTCACAAAGACTTCTCGAGTCCACGACGAAAGAAAGCAAGAAAATAGAAATAAATTCTAATAAATTTGAAATTGATTGATGAATAAATAAAAACGAGTTCACAACCCTTTAAATAGGGGTACCAAGCAATAGGAAAGAAATCAGAATCAAACTACAACTAAAACTCCTAAAATTCGCAACTTACTATAAATAATTAACTTACTATTTATAGACGGTCGTGATGTCTACTACTACGCAAGGTTTTCGGCCAAAAATAGTAAGTGTCCTATTTGGCTTCACTAAGCTGTTCTCCTAATTTTTCTAAGCCCTTTTCACGTTGGATGCAACTCCTAAAGCCTAACGGATGAAGAGTTATAATCAAACTAGAACTTACTATTTATAGTCAAAATGGAATTAAAATAGGGAAACGACCATCGATCTTGTGGTATTTCACAAATCCATCTTGGGTAACCCGGCATAGCAGGGTTGGTTGGCTAAAGTAGCTCATTCTTCCCCAAAATCATATATTTTACGTCTGATAACTCATTCCGGATTGCGAGATATGTCTGATTTAAGGTTCGACGGTCCGGATCACTTTTGTTGTCGACCGGGCCTTTTCTGATCCATTTTCGCCATGTAATTGTCTGCGACCCTCTCTACATCACACCGCATCCTAGTGGTGGTGGTAAACAATCAGCGTCCTTCAAGAAAATCAAAGACAAGGCAGGGCCACCGACTTTAAAAGCTATGGACGGTTGGATTAAAAGAAGCCCCAAGGGAAGTGAAGGTGGTATGTCAGATCTGGGCCCAATTCTATGTAAGGAATGATGCAATTGGATTCAAGTGGGTTCAGTTTGAAGAAATTCACTCTGAATATGAATAATATGAAGAAATTATTGTTTGAAGTTTGGATTGTAAATCATTCATAACTTTTGTCCCTCATGGCTAATCGGTTCTTTATTTTAAAATATATATTTCATGGTTCTAAATTGTCTGCCAATTTGATTTTTGTGGGTTAGCTTACTCAAAATATTTGTTTGATTATTCTTCTTAATGATTATGTTGTGTAAAATTTGACAACGGTAGAAGTAGTTAAGCGGAATGGGTGAAATGGTCGCCTTTTCATGTTGGAGTTTTCTTCCGACGTCAGTTCAGCTTCTTATTTTTTCAGCCCATCTACTTTGGATGTTTCTCATCGTTTTGATTAACCTTATCAATGAGTCAGATGGCAAATAAACATTATGAATTTGCCTTAAAAAGTTTTTAATTGTGAGCATTCAATCATCTCTATTTCCTGTGGTGTGGTTCACCAAAGATTTGGATATGCTTAATGTTTGGGACCGTGTCCTAAAATGGGCAAGGATGGATATACAACATATCATCAAGATCGGCCCTACAGTTAAGGCTAACACATAATCCCCAACCATAACTTGCGGTGGTCTAAAATGCACTGGACCCGGCAATATCCAAATCTGGTTCAATACCACAAGTCAAACTCCCAATCATCCCTAAGTTGGGTGAGCCAGGTCAATTTATCCTTGACTCGGGCAAGTCACATCTCAACTCAGGACTGACCGAGTCGGTCTGAGTCTTCTAGTCTTTTAACCATGGACCTAAGTCCAAGATCAGTTTTCAAGCTAAGTAGAACTGGGCTGTGTGATCAGCCCATGGAAAATATTTAGCCAAGTTGTACTATTAGTCAGTACCTAACTAAACACTACCCTTTAGGAAGACTTGCAACTAGCCTCGCCTCTATTTACCACGAGGGCCTAAGACACGGGCCTCTTGTTAGACGTAGACCAGTGGGGCCCACTTGTGAGCAATCACTAGTGGGTGGGTCCCATATGGTTAGCCTTCTTCCGTCTTTTTCCTTTCCGTTGGGATATCAAATTCAATTTTGAATTTGATTTTGGATAGGAGATAGGGAGAAGATCGGATAATCCGTTCTCATCATATCTACTTCCTTTCCTATAAAAAGGGATGCGCTCTCTCTCGTATTATATCATATGAAACACCGAGAGAATGCAGAGAGAAAAAGAGTGTATTATAGTCTGTCCATTTTAGCTTGTCCTTGGGATGATCTGATCCATAGATTACAATCCGGAACCACTATATACCATAAGATCAGAGGTGTGAATAGTTTCATCTGCTCTAACAAAAGATTGATGCTCCAACGGTCTGTCTATCTACTACTGGAGCAGATGGAACTATTCACACCTCTGATCATACGGTATATGGTAGTCCCAGATTGCGATCTATGGATCAGATTGTCCCAAGGACAAGCTAAAATGGACAGACTATAATGTACTCTTTTTCTCTCTGTATTCTCTCGGTGTTTCATATGATATAATGCGAGAGAGAGCGCATCCCTTTTTATAGGAAAAGAAGAAGATAAGATGAGAATGGATTATCCGATCTTCTCCTTATCTCCTATCCAAAATCAAATTCAAAATTGAATTTGATATCCCAACAGAAAGGAAAAAGCCGGAAGAAGTTTAACCATACGGGACCCACCCACTAGTGATTGCTCACAAGTGGGCCCCACTGGTCTACGTCTAACATCTCTCACTCAATCACATTGTGGGATAGACACATAAATCTGTCCAACTAACTTGCCTTATAACAATCAAATACCAAATATCGTGATCAAAAGAATCAAAGGCATGGGACCAGCTAGATCACCATAATCTTCTCACTGGTGTTTAAGTACTAAGTGACCACCTTACTAGTACTTAATAACCCAAGCTTTATATTGCCTGTCCTAGTCCGCATGACCACACCGGATGGAGTTAACTCCCGATCTGGAGTACTCGGCCAACATACGCACTTATCTAACTTATCGAGTTATTCTAAAAACTTGATCTTTTACAAACTTCGACTAAAACCAATTCAAACCAATACTTGTATATATATGCTTTTTTAAAAAAATACTGTTTGTAAAAGTCTAATAAAAAAGAACTCGATACTGCCGACGGATAAGTCTTCAAGTGCGTATTTATAAGTCTAGAAACTTGGTGTCGCTGTCACGGGATCTTCCCCCACGCAGATGTGTAATTTGGAATTAATCAAGCCATTTTCCTAGCGTAACTGAGTCTGGCCAATCAAGGACCTTTCGTCATAGTACACTAAAGTAGCAACACTTAATCTCATCCTCATATACACAAGAGGAGGGTAGCTAAGGAAACAAAGAGTCACCTACGGGACTGGCTACTTACACGTTGCAATGATTAGATTGAATCAAAGCAATCTGTAGGTAAAAGGTCCCAGCACGTGTCTATAATCCACGTCGTAAAATAGACAATACTAGGTGAATGTCGGGTCTACAATACGTAGGTCATTCCATATGAGGTACGACTCATCTCATAACCTCATAACTTGACTTTAATTTCAGGCCATAACATTGATCGCATTTTACGCAATGGTGCGATTATGTTATTTGACTTTATCAGTCTCATCTTCAATCTTTATAAGATTGTAGGTGGATACGACTCACTCATATTCTCATCCTTTACTATTCACAATAAAGGAAAGTTTATACCTCATTGTATAAATATAGCCCCAAATGTACCTCTCTTGTACATTCAAGGTTGGTCAACCCGTGCGAGTGGGTGACAGGCCTGCCGACAAAAAATAGAAATCCTATATGATCTCAAGGTAAATGCTGATGATCTTCTTACCTAGTTTATATTAGTGTTCAATACTGAATAAATGGAATGTGTTATTCATTAATGAAAGATCGAATGTATTACAAAACAAGTACATCTGTCAAACTTTCCTCAATCTCATCTGCCTGACGTGAACTTAAAATAGATCTCTAGCTATAGGTTTCGTCATGGGATCAATCATCATCTCCTTAGTAGGAATGTAGCTGAGGGCGACCTTCTTATCTCTCACTTGATCATGGACGTAATGATACTTGATCTCAATATGCTTAAATTTCTGGTGGTGTTTAGGGTCCTTTGCCAAGTCAATGGCAGAAGTATTATCAATCTTCAGTGATATAGGCTGACGAACACTCGGTACAACACCCAGACTCAATCGAAATCTACGAACCCATATACACTCCTGAACTGCAGCACAACATGTAATGTACTCAACCTCCATAGATGAAAGAGCTATGGATGTCTGTTTCTTACTCGACCATGAGATAGCTCCTCCTCCGAGTAAGAATACATATCTTGAAGTAGACTTTTCCTCGTCGGCGTTATTACCCCAAGTAGCATCAGAATATCCTTTGAGCTTGAGGCTTGTGCATTCATAATACAACATTAGGTCTTTTGTTCCCCTGAGATAGCGAAATATACGTTTGACGGCTTGCCAATGAGACTGTCCCGGATTACTCTGATAACGGCTGACTATGCCAACTGCATAGCTAATATCCGGTCTGGTGCAAAGCATAGCATACATTAAGCTCCCTACTACACTTGTATGAGGTACTGAGGACATAACCAATTTCTCGGCTTCAGTCTGGGACACGATTTCCTGTCTAACTTGGTAGCTTTATCCATAGGGGCTTCAACAGCTTTTGAATTTTCCATCCTGGACTGCTCTAAGATCTTTTGTATATAGGTTGTTTGAGACAAGCCTAAAAATTTCTTAGGGCGATCCCTGATAATTTTACCCTAAGGATAAAGTTGGATTCACCGAGGTCTTTCATCTCAAAGTTCGAGAATAGTCAATCTTTAGTCAATGTCAACAATTGTATTTTATTACCAGCTAACAGGATATCGTCTACATATAGAGATAGTATAAGAAAAGATCTTCCAGACCGTTTCATATATACACAATGATCTTCTTCACTCATTGTGAATCCAAAAATGATGATAGCCAAGTGGAACCTCATGTACTACTGTCTTGAAGATTGTTTTAGCCCATAGATAGATTTCAACAACTTACAACTTTCTTTGGATGTTTTTTGTCCACATATCCCATGGGTTGTTGCATGTATATCTCTTCATCTAAGTCACCATTTAATAATGCGGTCTTTACATCCATCTAATATAACTCTAAGTTTAAACTTGCGCAATGGACAAGATCATGCGGATTGAGAAGAACTTTGCAACAAGTGAAAAGGTCTCCTCGTAATCAATGCCTTCTTGTTGTATAAAACCTTTAGCAACTAATCGCTCTTTATACTTATTCATTGTACCATCTGCCTTTCTTTTGATCTTAAGTACCCATTTATTACCTATCGCTTTGCGATTGGAAGGCAGATTAATAAGTTCCCATACTTTATTCTTTTTCATGGAAGCGATCTCTTCGTTCATAGCATTCACCCAATCAGCCGAGTTAGAAGATAATAATGCATCCTGATACGAATCAGGTTCATCATCATCAACTACAACGCAAGAGAATGTTTGCCCCTCAATATCGAAGTATCTTCGGGGAATCAATCCTCTTTCGCTTCGACGTAACTCAGGAGCCTGCTGAGATGTCCTCCCACTCTCCTGACGAACTATAGGAGTATCATCGTCTTGTAAAGCAGAACTCCCACTCTCTTGAGATACATAGGGTATTTCAAAAAAATTTTAAGAAACCTTTTGTTTTATTCGGCTTGGGTATCTATCTTCAACGAAGGTCACATCTCGGGATTCTATCTCAATCCATCGTCTATGGTCTTCATCAACTAGAACGTATCCCTTTGAATGCATAGGGTACCTTATAAATACGCATTCAATGGTTTTACTATCAAGTTTACCTCTATGCGGAGTAGGTAGCAAAACATATCCCAAAGATCCCCAACACCTCTTGGTTCATATAAATTCTGCAAACCCAATCCACAATCCGTTACACTCTAACCCAACTCGACCCACTTAAAATTTATCAAGCCTAGGTCAACCGGATATGACCTTATTTAATTGTAAAAGGGCTAGGCCTAGACTGACCTGACCCACTTTTAACCATTCCACTACAAGAAAATCGGGTTTTACTGGCATGGTCAAAAAAACCGGTCCTGACATGCACCAAGAAAATGCCGCTAAAGCCTTTGTCTGTTAGCTAATGGCCAGGTAAAGCCTCAGTCGGTAAAGGCTTTACCGACGGCCAGGACCTTTACTGACAATTGTGCTGAACGCCGCTAAATAGCTAGCTTTTGCTACACGACTGTTAAAAGCTACGGATAAAATCCGTAGCTAAAGTTGAGTACCCCATAGTACGACCGTAGCTACAGAGCTAATCTTTCTCATTTTTTTAAAAAAAAAGTGAAATTGAAGACAAATTTCTGGCAGAAAAGTACAAGAAACACAGATTGCAAAACAAATTTAATGGATTCACTTACCTAAGGAGTAAAGCCATTAAATGGATTTTTCCCTGCTTTACAAGAAATACAGATTGCAAAACAAAAAGTGAAGAAGAATGCTGGGTCCATGAAGTGGAGGAGTTACAAGAGACTTTTGGAAGTGAATAAGGAATGTAGAAAGAGAGCTAATGAGGATATCAAGGAGTATAAGAGCCATTGTGATAATACCCTCAGTCTGAGTTGCTTGGCATAAGCTTTGAATGCTTTATACTCTGTTATCTTTTTCTTCATAAGTTTGTGGGAATTTAATTCTAATGTTCAATGCAATGACCATGTTGCTTGGAGTCATGGACATCCTAGTCCCATGTCTGTATCAGACTGGTGACATGGACAAATACATGGCATGCATATGTGCCATATAGTTACCAGAAAACCTCTTCCTCTTGCAAATGCCTACATTTCTCCCTTCACATTTCCCACATACATTTCATGCATCTGTATAAATACCACAACAAATGTTTTACTAAACTTAGGATATGATCCTCAAACTAAGCATGTG